>OY992524.1:16971659-17218588 GCA_963921215.1 Scoparia ambigualis
GACGCCCATGAAACCGTTTAGCTGGTAATCAATTTAGGCCTAACATAGTATCTATGGTCCTCACCATAGACCTTGACCAGCGAGAATTAACATTAAAAATAAAAACAACTTTTATTTCCATAGATTACTACTAAGTATTTATCCCTCAGAATTTAACTAAAGCATAGAAGTAGTGCTATGACATTTGAAAGGGCACTCCATTTGGTCACTATTCGAATTACATTAATAAAATTGTTTAAGTCGCTTTTGAAGTCGGTATCAGAAATGTTTTGTTTTTGCTGGACAATTAACGTTTTTGTCAACTTATTTTGTCTCATTTCTTTCTTTTTTTTTTAATGTGACACGTCATAGTGACATCCTGCTTGATGGTAAGCAGCCCGATGTAGTCCAAAATAATGAGAGCGCTCCCCACCGTGGAACAATGAAATTTTTTATGTTTATGGCCCATTTGAAAAAAAAAGACAATTAAAGAGTCTCATTTGGACTCCTTCTATGCTTTAGTTATTATTGTATGATTCCCCAAAGAGTTAGTCAGAGACTATATAGGCAATGAATGAGGACCTTAGAGGCAGTCCACTGCCATAGTCCACGTTACACCAAATTGCAACTGCACATGTGCTCAGCGTGTGTTTTATTTTATACATATTTTTTTAGAGTGGATTAACCCTAACCAGGCACAGCATGTTAAAAATTTTCATTGTTTTCGACCTTATGTTCAGGGAATAAAGTTCAAAATATTGTGGTCGCTTTAAATAACACTGCCTGATTAAGGGTTAAACAAAAGGAAAAACACTTTGCTACTATTGGATATCTGGCGGACATTCTGGGATTCCTGACAAATTCGCGCTATTTCACTTTAGGTATTGAATTTCAAAGGGCAATTGTTGAAATTCGTAAACGGCTCAAAAATGAAAGGAGCTTGTTAAATAGCTTACAATCCAAAGAGCTAACTTTGCCAGCATTCTTGGGATCATTTTCGTGAACCCATCTGATGTATACATTCTCTTTAAAGGTATTAGGTGAATTTTTGCTTTGTTATCTTGTTTGTTATATAAAACTTACATGTATTTTTATTGTTATTTTACATTTTTCTTCGAATTACTTAATGTTATATTGTTTTCTGAGGTTTAAGCGAGCACTACACATTGAAATGAAACACTTTTTACGGATTAACTCGCGTTTAATTTACTATTTACATAGTTTTTATATTATCCTGACGTTTCGAACCCTTTACAGGGTCCGTGGTCACAGGGAGACTGAGGTGTTGGTCGTCTCATTGTCAGAAGTTATTTGCCTACCGTCAATAATTTTTATATTTTTCCGGGTGCGTTCAAGTTTACACAATACGAGCTAACAATATTTTTAGGTCTGGCAATGTGTTGCTGTTGGGGCTGGGATTTGATGACCTGTATGATGGGGTCCCAGGCAGGTGGTAAATTCCAACCATCCTCTCTATTGAAATTACGATGTTTTTTAATTTCAATAGCCTCGCGTATCATCCTAGGGATGAATCGATGTTCCTTGGCGAGTATTTGAGGTTTGTCGAATCTGATGTAATGGTTGGGTCCCTCGAGAGCATGTTCACACACTGCAGACTTATTTTCGCGCCTATGCTTGACGTCAGCTATATGCTCTTTTACGCGGGTTCCTACACTTCTCTTTACTTAATGTTAGTCTTTAATAATGAAATTTTTGCATTCACAATGCTATAAATATAGATATAGAATAAAATGATTACTAGAACAATCCAAAGATCATGGTTCGAATCCCATTCGAGCTTCCTGAGACTGGTTGATGTTTTTCTATGTAAACATTTAGTGTATGTCTTTTAAAAGTCTATGGTCCTAACAATTAACCGAATCGTTCAAAGTTTAGTGAGTTGTACGATAAACTAACATGGCACATAATATTTTGCGTCATCGGTTCTGTCAACCTACTCATGATTTGATAGTAGTCTACGACTGTTCTTCCCAAAGGGTTTGTCAGAGACTGGACTATAAGGACCGAAGAAGTAGTCCACTGCCTAGTCCACGTTTCACTAAATAACAAGTGCACATAATTATGCTCAGCGTGACAGGTGGTGAGCCCATCGCCGCTCTATGCACGTTGACCGTCCAAGCACAAGAAAAGAGTACGGCAACATAATACTAACAACAAATTACTAATTGCTATCGATGTGGCCTATTCAAACTTAAAAATAATTGCTCTACAAAAAGTATCTATTGCAATGTGGTTATACACTATTTATTTATTGATAGGAAAACAACAGCTATGTTTCAATGTAGAAACATATAGATAAAATCAGAAAGCCAATTACAGGTCCTCACAGTTAAAAATAGAGCAGCTTAAACTGTGATATCGCAAGAAACTCAGGAAAAATTCATGAATCAGGTTAGGTCCTATGTAAATGGCATGTAAACAAAGATACCAAATCCTCATAAAACCAATGACCGTTATTACGATACGGAAAACACATATATCAAAAGATATTTGGTTTTGAGACAAAGGATTGCAGGATACATAGAATTTGTCGTAAACATCGATCGTAAAATGGGGTGTGGCAGTACTTAAAACCTTCATGAATTCTAAATGTGCGACTGTATCGCTAGTAAAAGGGTATTAAAGATAATATTGACATTGTCAATTGGAAAAAAATAGGGAAGACTTCACTGTCTATGTCCCTTATACAGCGGAACCGGGTGTGTATGGGTAGCGATAATCTTATAGTTCCTCAAGCCGAAAGTAATCTGAGAATTCATGAATATCCACGAATGTTTTTTAGGCGTCAGTAGTATTTTGGAAACAGTTTAATTCTCTTTTTAAAGATTTAAAGGTTAGAGATTTATTTTTTAATAGTTTCAACAAAGAACTTAGAGTGTTAGGTAGTTATTTATACTCTGATTTATTCAATGGACAGATAAAACTTAATCGTTTGATAAAGTAACTCAGAATAATAAGAATTAAAAAGTACTATAGAACCATTTTGAAAATATATTGTCAAATCATGTCTTTTCTTTTTAAACAGGTAACATTTTAGGTTGATCGCGTAGCACATTATTAGATGGATAAGTTTAAGCGAGGTTTAAAAATCGGATCGGATAAAGAAAATCAAAAAAATAAAAAACTTCGATAAGTCTGAATCTCTAAGAATATCATTAATAAAATTCTTAAGAAATTATATCCGCGAACTTCTAAGACGATATTAAACGAGTGTTATTCATGTATATTAAATGAGTTGTTTGGAAACCAACCTCATTCAATTTGACCTTTGAAAATTACTCAAGTTCCTTCATGAAATATTAAAATAACGTGTAATTTGTATGCTCATTACTTTGTAACAAAATTACTTTTATTTATAATCTGAGTAGATGACGGTCGCGATTCACGACAACTGCCTCTTAGCAATGTTGTTCTGCATTGATCTATTCCGGTTTGGAGGGTCCTAGATCCAGTGAGTTTAAGACATAAAAATATATCAACTAATGCTTCCATGGACGTAGTGTGTAGGTACCTTACGTCCATGAATGCTTTAGAGTCGGCAATGCGCGAGTAAATACCCTTGGTGTTACTAGCAGTTTCTCAACTGCATATGTTAAGCGTTTGAAACCGCTTTGGTTATGCTAGCTTAATTTTTTTTTCCTATTCATCCATTATCTCACCTGATTATATCATATACCACCGAAGATGGAAGCGCGCTTCACCCGGGATCCTTAACCACTGAGGAGGAAATCGAAACACAACAATCTCCGTGACAGCAATGCTGTTAACATTGTTTTTATGGCGCCAAACTTTAGATAAGACGATCTTAGCTAGCCAGGATTTAAGTAACAAGCCCAATCACTAACCAAACCAAGTATGTACACAAAGATGAAGATTTTGATTGATTTTGTATGTTTGTCTGCCAGGCCTCAAGATGTACGGGCTGCTGTTAGAAAACATGGCGGAATATATCCGTCAGACGTACGGCGAGGAGCGGTGGGAGGACATCAGGCGGCAGGCGGGCGTGGAGCAGCCGTCATTCTCCGTGCACCAGGTCTACCCGGAGAACCTCATCACCAGACTGGCGAAAAAGGCGCAGGAGGTAAGCGGTACAAAATTTTTACTTAAAGTCCCCGTTTTCCTGTGTCTCTGACTTCGCTTTATTTTTCTATACAACGCAATAGATTTTTATGCGGTTTTCACTAATAGAAAGAGTAATAAAAGAGTAGTAAACTATGACGATGTTTCTAAGTCACCACGGATGAAGACGCGGGCGGGCCGCTAGTCTTAAATAAACAGGTTATCCGATACCTAGAAGATCACTCCTTAATTTACGATCGTCAATATGGGTTTCGACCAAAACGGCTAACGGGTGATCTTTAAGCGTACGTCAAACATCTTTAGGGTGAGGCTATTGACAAGGGTCAGTCACAGGATGTTAGCCTTGACATAGCCAAGGCTTTTGATCTGGTCTGGCAGAAAGCTCTCCTCTCCAAGCTCCCAAGCAATTATTTTAAGATAATACCGAATTACAAAAGCTTAAAAGGTAGATACATACCATAAAGAATAATGTATTTTGAATAGTTAATTGAACTTAAACATAAGTATTTTATAGGGATCTAATCATGTTTTTTTTACATTTATCCTGACAACCCTTGGAAAGGACGGTGGTCAAAGTCAAAGGCAGCTAATGAATTTCGAACCCTTTGCATTATAAGCTTATAGAAATGTAAATAGCGCGTGAGTGTAAAGTATAGTTAATTAAAACCAAATATACCTTAACAATGTGTCAAATAATTGCCTTTAAAAAAGAGCTTTTAAAAACCTTTTCGTTAGTACGTTAGGAGAGCTTGCCGGTCCCATTTCCATACATTTGCATTTATGCAATAAGCGTTCTGAATTGAAAATTCATCAATTGCCAATTATTATAATGTGCTTGGGTCTGAAATGCTCCAAGTACTCCAACAGCTATTTCTAATTGTCTTTATTTAAGAGGAAACACTACGTCGACGTGGCATGCAAAATTCTCATACAAAACACAAAAAAACGACGTTTCGTAGTCATCTGTTTCCTCCTTCAGAAGTGGACCAATTTTTATTACTTTTCAGCATCGGTTAAAGAAAGAGATTTTCTATGTCTGCATGTTTGATTTTATTGCATTAAAAATTCAAAATTTTGCGAAATCACTCCGTTATAAGGCGTCTTCAGAAAGATATTTAAAGTTCAATTATGAATAATTTGTTTCTCATAATAAAATCGTTGGGTTTTTCTCATAATGTAGCTCCGAAAGTATACTACTACCCATCATTTTATGAGATTTCTTAGACGAAAGAGCTTGAAAAAGTAATTCGATATGTAGGGCTAACAAAAGGTATGTATACAGTCGCTAACCTTTGCAAAAGCACGTAATAAAAGTCGGTACTTACATAACACAGTCGCGCGCTTGCATCGTTGCAATAAAGTCGAGGTAATAATAAAAATGCAATATGTTTCATTCAGTCTAGGCTATAAAAATTGTGCTCTCATGAAGGTGTAAGTAAATTAGCTAGAATCTTAGATTAAAACAAAAAGGGAAGATACGGCATGCTCCTAGTTGTAGTCATTCAAAATATAGTCCTACTCAACTACTCAAGCAAACACTCACACACGCACACCTATAAAGTGTAAATCGAGCGAGCGAGACAAAGCGGTAAGTTTCAACGTCAGCGCGAGGGAGTCAGCGAGTAGCGCGTTGACGTCTCGGTCGCTTCGCAACAGACGAGTACGTACGACCGATTCCGACGCCACTGCGGAGTAGCGTCTTTCTCTTTTTCACACAGTAGAATATCTGCAATAGGGCGATGTAGCCTGTTCGCTCGGCAAATTGTGACTGAAGTGAAATTGTGCCTTTAGGCCTAATTTTGGCGGCTCACTCACGACTCACGAGACGCTAATGCCGTATATTCCCTTTTTGTTTTAATCTAAGGCTAGAATACAGTTACCTTCAGGGGCCTTAGCAGAGCAGTATTACTTTAATCTGACTATGCATATTCCCATACGAATTTTGCGTAATAAGATTAAAGTAACTGCTCTACGGTAACACTTACTGTAGGGCCCCATGTAACATTTTCACATTTGGTTTATTTAATGCCTGTCAGCTGCCGTTAAACCAGACACAGTAGAAAATTAATTTTATGTGTACGATTTAACGTTTTCTAACTGCCGTACCTATGACAATTAAAAATCTTTCCTTCTATATTTAGCACTATACCACAGACATATAATATGTCTGTGCGCTATACATAAGAAAGTGACAGCAAGAGACTTAATAAAATTGTCATTAAAACTAAATAGTTAGAGGCGGTCAAACAAAAAGAATGTCAACGTAACAAAATAATAATTGAGATGGTTTCCGCGAATAAAAAAACGAACATTTTGGTCTAGTGGATAAGCCACCGGCCTTAGACCCAGAGGTCCCGGGTTTGATTCTTGGGCTTGTTAGATTCCGGCTGAAGTGCGCTTCCACTTTCGGCCTTATCGTCACTTACCATCATGTAAGAAGAAGGCCAAGCGCTTACATGTAAGTAACAATTTTAAAAAAATTATGATACTCAGGCAAAATGATTTGCCAAGCAATAAAAATAGAATACGTGCCAACTTATGAGGCACGCTTTTTAACATCAGTCCGCTTTCCATAATTCAATTCCGTCCTAAAAGGGTCCAGGGTCCAGGGGGAGGGTAAAACAAGGGACCCTGCAAAACACCGTCATATGTTACTGACAGCACGTAATGTACAAACTTGCCGGTGGTACTTTACTTACAACAATGAAAGGGTTTGTAAGCCCTGCTATAAGTGTAATTCATGGATTTTATTTTGTTAAGTAATAATAATGCGAATGATAGAATTATTAACGATTTAAAAACAAACGTAAATTAAGTTAAAATGTTTACTAGAAAAAAAATCAACCAGTCTCAGGAAGCTCGAATGGGATTCGAACCCACGACCTTTGGATTTCAAATTTCAACAATAAAGATAAACTTATAGTTCTTAAACTATGACGAGACGAATTAGCGATAAGAACGCCCAATTGTGTTGTCGCCAAAATGTATACTTTTTTTATTTTTTCATTAAAATTGGCTCATTGCCGGTTTGTAAAAATTTCAACATGGAAGTTTGTATGGGAAACTGATATGCGTAAACATTTTAGAAAATCATTATTGTGTAACCGGTGCGGTGGCACAGAATAATATTACTGCTGTGGTTTATGTAAACTTTTTTTTCTGTCTTTTTATATCAAACTTCATCGGCTTTTTTATTTTGTCAGTCACGCAGTAGAGTATACATTATTTCGCCACTGCATGTACTGGCCCATTAGCTCAGTTGGTTAGAGCGTCGTGCTAATAACGCGAAGGTCGCGGGTTCGATCCCCTCATGGGCCAATTATTTTTTAGGTAATGTCCTTTTTTTAAAATCATTTATTTTATTTAATATTTACAAGAAAAAACCATTAATTTAAAAAGGTCTTTTTTTATCTTCATTTATTTACTTATTTTTATTTTAATTTATACAAAAAAAAACAATTATTTAAAAAAAAATATCCTGAGGAATAACATTTTTTTAAATAATTCTTTTTTAAATAAGACTTCCTGCACCCTGTCTGTCTTTTTCTTTTTCACATATATTGCTAAAAAAAATTAAATAAAATTTTAAACACTGATAAAAGACGACAACCTCAGGCGGGAATCGAACCACACACGCACGTTGTCGTCTTTTTTCAGTGTTTAAAATTTTACTTAATTATATTTAAGCGTTAATAAAACGCTAAAATATAAAACATTAAAATTAAATAACGTTATCTAACATTTTTATAAACAAAATGTAAAACCTAAACAATATTTTTTTCATTTTAGTACAGTTATTTTTTATTACTTCTAATAATTTCTAATCTATCATAAAATAATAATAATATAATTAAAAAAAAAGTACTCAAACACAAAAACAACTTTTAAAAAATCTGTAAACAAAAAGAATTTTGGAGGTGCTGGGATTTGAACCCAGGACTTTCAGCATGCGAAGCAGACACTCTACCACTGAGTTACACCCCCGATAACTACTTGGTTGAAATTAACGTACAGTATCTGAGACCTCATTATGTTTTTTTTTCAATAGCCGTGAAATCCCACACAAGATGTTTCGCGTTATAAATGTTTATTACCCAAATAACGACATTTCTTTGTCTTCACTTCAATGATATTTTAATATTATTTTTTGTCTTACATTATTCTGTGGTCTTACTGCCGTACAAAAATTGGCTATGTTTTCTATTAGCTGGTATTCAAAATATTTTGGATATTGCGCACTGAAATTTTCAATAGATGACTATTTTCAAAACACATTTTGCTTAATCGAAAAAAATCCTGAAGTTACTTCAAAAATTTCATATAAATGCGCATTACGACTTTCTTTTACAATAATAATTCCAGTAAAATTATAAATAGGTATTTGAAAGGGATTTGGATTTTCAAAATCTTAAATTTTTTTACTAATTTTTTGATTTAAATGTGAATGGTGCTTACGAATTACCGCGGACCCCGCACCGCGCTACACCCGCGAGGACCCGGAATTTTAGCTGACCGCCTAACCCCCCTTAAGTTTTAATGACAATTAAGTCTAGGTAAGTCAAACAATAAAATTTAAAAAAAAATAAGTCTCTTGCTGTCACTTTCATAATTAAGTATAGTGCTAAATAGAGAAGGAAATACATTTCATTGTCAATAAAACAAAATTGACGTACTGATTACGGCAGTTAGTACCTAAACTTCTTAACACCAGTTTAACTGATATTAAAATATTTATCATCTTACAAAAAAATCACAAATTGAAACACGTTAACGCACCTCAAACAATATTAGGATTGGGACTTAAACTATTCGTTTAAACTATTTATTGCAATTATAGTACCAACTAATGTTTGATTTTTATAAATTAATTGGTACTTAGTAAGTTATCTATAGTAGGTACTACGAGCAATTTTGTACCAATGCAACCATTGAGGTAGGTACAATAAATGCAACTTAAGAATCTGACAGGCGCTTGTTTTCGCCACCTAGGTCAGCGACTTTAGTTTGATGACCGTACTTATTTAAAAAATCACTAAATGGAAAAACTTATTATTCAGTATCCTGCAATGCAAGGCATTCATTATCCGGTTAACAGCGAGCTAGGATAAACTAAAGGTATTCATTCTTGGCACGTTCACCTTTATTTTTATCTTGAAACGCCTTCATTGTAAAAAAAGATTTTTACGTCGCGTAGCAAGGTATTGGTCAATTAACCTGGTTGTTAGATTATATTAAATGAGTTTTATAATAAATAGCTAAATCGATAATTTGAAAGTGTCTGTAAGTACTGAAAACTGTAATTTTTTAATATTATTTCAGTACATTTTATTGTATCCTTCTACATGTAGTTCTAAGGCATCTCTCCATAACACTTCACTTCACTTGTCTAGGGAGGGCAGTTTAAACCACAGAACAGTTAACAAAGTTCCCGGTTTCGTATATCGTGCTTTACACAAACAAAATATAAATAATCAAGGGGGAGGGAGGGAGGGTCGGAGGGGGGGTATGGCCCAACCTCCCCAAGTGATGTTGTCCATGTGGGAAGACCTACTGTGCCCAGCAGTGGGACGTTTATAAGCTGATATTTATTTTTACCGTGTATGCCCACGGAGCATGGAAAGAATAAGTACTACCTCTCTTCCCATAGATGTCGGAAAAGGCGTAAAAGACACATCCAACAGCATAGAGCGGCGACGGGCTCACCTCACCACCTGTCACGCTGACCCGGTGACCCCCCATGTGCAGTCACTATTTGGTGAAAAGTGGACTATGGCAGAGGACTGCTTTTGCTGTCCTTATTGCCTACTCTCTGACTAACCCTTCGGGGATAATAGTCGTGATCATAATGTGTGTTATATGTATAATTTGTTTTCTATTCAACAGGTGCTGGGCATATCAGAGCGCGAGTTCATGGACCAGATGGGCGTATACTTCGTGGGCTTCGTCTCCCAGTACGGCTACGACCGGGTGCTGTCAGTCCTCGGCCGTCACATGAGGGACTTCTTGAACGGTCTAGATAACCTGCATGAGTACCTGAAGTTCAGTTACCCGAGGATGCGCGCGCCCAGCTTCATATGCGAGAATGAGACGCGGCAGGGATTGACCCTGCATTACCGCTCGAAACGGAGGGGATTCGTTTATTACGCTATGGGGCAGATAAGAGAGGTTTGTGGTTGCTTTTTTATTTATGTTGTGATATTCTCGGTAATATCCATAGGCAAAGGGATCTCTTTAAACAGCCTAGATTTTTTGTCTCATTTTTAGAAAATACCAAAGCACAATCAGCAGTTTTTTTTAATGTTAGTTATAGTTTTCGTTTGTGGGTAATGGATAATGAATAGTAGTGATTAATGCTTGTTAACGATGGATTTAGCTAATTATTAAATAGAATAGGTAAAATCGCAAATTACCCTCTAAGCTTTGCCGCCAAGAAGTAGAATGCCCCAAAGAATTTACATAATTTGTATTTCTTTGCTATGAATGCCTTAGATTAAAACAAAAACCCTTTTTGTTTTAATCTAAGATGAATGCACATCCGTAACACTCAGTAATACTTAAACTTAATTTCTCAATAATAATTAATCTTAAAGAAAACAACTAGCCAAAAAATTCTTTCAATATAAGTAAGTACCTACATAAAAGCTAACAATCGTGAAGTCATGTTTGTTGTTATTAGTGTTTTAAGAGGTTAATAAAAAAAATACAGTGTACCGCTACTTTTCGAAGAAGTACAATGGCGGACTCCGTCGCTTTACCAGTTTAAAGGTCAAAATCCCTTGCACAGCGCGTCGTCTATTTGGTACGGGCACGTACCCAGGCGATCGGTGCGCTTCATACGAAAATCGCTGCAAAGCGACGGTGACCCCGACCGTACATTCGAGGTCTTGGTAAAGTCCCCTGATTAATGATATGTTTGGTAGTAGCATAGCGGTGAGGATGTGACGATGACGTAGTACATTATAACTCAATGTAAGTAAGTAGTTAATTTCGGTTGCATCTTAGTTATTACTAAAAAATCTCAAAATTAATCAAAAGACCACACGAACTTAAAAGTAAAAATAATCTAAACGGTAAAATTCCTCAACAACAAAACACAAAAAATAACGAAGTCAAAAAGTAATTGGAGGCGCCGGGTATCGATCCCGGTACCTCTCGCATGCTAAGCGAGCGCTCTACCATCTGAGCTACGCCCCCGGTTGAAACAACTTACGAAATTGTGTATCATACGCTTCAACGCTGTCGTTCGATTTATTATTGTTCAATCTTGTCACTAGATGGCACTACAATCAACTTAAACGTAAAATAAAAGATTCTGTGTACCGTAATATTTTTTATTTTAATCTTATATAAATAAACAGAAAAAGCTATATAAAGGCGGAAATAAAATTCTATTTTATTTCCGCCTTTATATAGCTGTTTCCGTTTTTAAAGAAAACATATTATGTAGGTACATTCATGTTTTTTAGTAATTTATTAAAATTGTAGCAAAGCAATTTAACTAACAAGCATTTGTTAGTAAATACCTAGGTAGGTAATTGTATTATTAGGGAATTAAGTACAACAGTTACGCAACAGAACCTTACCCAGCATTCATTCCCAGGTAGCCCGCCACTTCTACCACAAGGAGATGCGTATAGAGCTCCTGAGGGAGGAACTCCTCTTCGACACGGTCCACGTGACCTTCCAGCTGACCTTCGACAACCGGGCGTTCACCCTGGCCTCGCTCGCCATGACCCGTGAGGAGAAACATCTGCCGATCAGCGCGTCCGTGCTGTTCGAGATTTTCCCATTTTGTATAGTTTTCGGGTGAGTTTGTAGCTGTTGGTAGTTTGTAGGCATTGACGTGGGAGGATTATCGAACTTTAGGGTAAAACCTTAGTCAGTTACTTTAGTTTTTTTTATTCGCTTTGCTCGTAGACTGAGGTTTCTGTCTACGGCTTTACACTTTTTCTTTATTGCACACGAAACTTCTGTAAGGACGTACATACCATGCACTTTATCCAATAGAATTGAAAAATTATAGCCACGTGGTGTAGCCATAGTGGGCACGAATATTGTGAACTTTACTACCGTTGCTTTGCTATTTCGTGTTTATCTTATTAAATTATCAATTAAAGAATTGCCAACTACGTAAATATCGAATTAACGCCACCTAGCAAAACGTTGGACAAACAAGTTCGTCGTCACTTGTGCCTAGATGGCGCTGCTTCATCGCCCTACAAAACAAATATTTGTACTAACTCGTACTTATTTAACCAAATATTGCCGTTGCCGTAGCATAAGAAAGTAATTTAACTCTTTCTAATAGTTTGTAAAATACTAGCTATAGTATGTAAGTAAAATTATTAGTGCTTTGATCACCTGTTTTAAAGACAAGTAATCGAAAGATACTGACTATAAAAAATGTTAAAATATCCCTAATTTTTAAAAACCTTATGATAAAAAGTAAACAACAATTGTTGTTGTTCTTCTTCTTTCAGGTCGGACATGGTGGTGCGCAGTATCGGTAACTCCCTGATGGTAATTCTACCAGACCTGGTGGGCAAGAAGATCACCAACTGGTTCGACCTGGTGCGGCCGCTGATCGCCTTCAAATTCCAAACGGTGAGTCTTCCATATGGGTAATTAGAGAAATCATGCTGGTATTATAGGTAATTAGGTATTCGCCCCTTGCGCCCTTTTTCTTCTAAAAAATTTCCCGACCCTGTAAGCTGAGCTCTGCCATGTCAGCAGCTCTCTGGTTGGACTTATTTCTTAATTAGTACAATTTATTTATTGTAGTTTCAGCTATTTAATTTACACAGCTTTTACTATATTATAGGATCTGAGCATTTTTGATTGAGTTAGGTACCTTTGTATAACATATTGTATGAAAAATATTAAGTTTTCATGATTTCAGAGCTAGTCCGATAGTAATAGTTATGAAATATTGTTGTGTTGAGCAGAACCTGTCATAAGTTATTTTACCTACAACTTAAAAATAATAGGGGTGTAAAACACAGACATATAATATGTCTGTGGTGTAAAATAACGAAGAAAGAAGAAAATAAAAGTTTTAGAATTAAAAATAATTACTAAGCAAATAGTACTTACATGGGTCGCAATCACTGCACATTGATGTTGATACTTGATACATTTTGTTCAGAAAACTTATAATCACTTGCGCTCCATTCGAACCCGCGTAGACAGATCGTGTGCAAGCGAATATCGGAAAAGGTGACTAACGGACTAAAGCAGTATTTAGTCCGTTAGTCGCCGTTTCATACATACAACATATCTTTCATACATAAACATACATACATACAATCAACACCATAGAGCGGCGATGGGCTCACCACCTGTCACGCTGAGCACATGTGCCGTCGCAATTTCGTAAAAAGAGGACTATGGCAGAGGACTGTTTTTGTGGTCCTCATTGCCTAGTCTCTGACTAACCCTTCGGGGATAATAGTCGTGATTATTATGTTTATGTATGTAACTAAGCCCAATTATATTTCGGAGAATATTTTTTTAATTTGGTCACCAAGCCGGTGACCCGGCATTGCGAAAGTTGCTTAACTTGCAAGATCACCAACCGCTCCCCAACCGATCGCCAAGCTTTAGCTGCTGCGCCATCGAGCATCTCACAATTTGCCTTCAACTTTCTCTTCTGAATTTCGCTTCAGATTCTAAACCGCACAAACAACATCTTCGAACTGGTGACGGTGGAGGCTGTCATGCACGAGAAGGCTCCAGACAAGAGGAACGAACTCCTCAGGCTGTCGGACGAGTCTGATGGCACCACGGAGAAGAACCTCAGGCTCAAAGGTATGTTCAGAGTGCTCAGTGCAAGTTTATTTCACTATCTAACGATTCAGCATTTATTTTTGCCCTGTGGACCTATGGATACTTCTTGCACCCTCAGAAGGAAGGCAGAGTAGTGTGATTTTAGAGTTAAGATAGCCAGTTCCTCAGTGGTTGATGATTCCGAGTGAAGCGCGCCTCCACCTTTGGCCTTATCTATACTATTAGGTGATGAACGCTAATGTCAGGTTAAATTTACATTTAACTCTCAAGGCATAAAGAAAGGCATACAGCTGAGGACTTAACCGGTTTTTATCGAAAGCTACGGTCAATCGAGTGTTGTTTTTGCAGGCGTGCCACCGAAGAAGCGATTTGCTTATGACGGAAGAAGGTTGCCCGACAATATAAACTTACATCTAAAAGGTAGACTTTTAGAAAACGTAGATTCTTTCCACCCACACTCTTGGACGTCTCTTTCTAACAATGTACTGGGAAAAGAGAGCAACACAAGCAAGTCACAATGTAGAAAAATGTTCACAGTTCGCATTGACAATCCAATTAGTTTAGTTCCTAAAAAATTGCTCACATTATGTTTAAGGAAATAAGATACACGTTTTTTTGTTAGAGTCAGTCAAATGCACAACTTCTAAGTAAGTAACCTACATAGTCGTAATGCACTGTAGATTTTAGATTGAGGGTTCAAATTATTGATGTTAAACCATGTAACCCCTAGCAGTGCACCAAAAAGTCACGAATTTTTGTAAGCTTACATATTTTTTGCCACTTTGTAGCTCTTCTTGTTTTGTAAGTGCTTGTTGTATTGACGTGACTTGATTATTTCATCATTAATTAGCAAGATTCCTACTTAAGCAGGGCTCGGACACATTGGGAGATTAGGTCAACAGTGATCAGAGGCCTTGCCATCAACTCTTTGAGCATATTACTTTTTATTTTTTTATTTTATTTATTTAGAAACCAGACAGCGTTTTATACAGTTTTTTTTTAAATTAATGCATTAGGTAGTAAGGTAAGCAGGTTTCCAACTTTTATCGTATTATGCAAAATCCCATACGACCTCATAACACGGTGGTATTACGCCTGACGCGCCGGCCCAATGCGTACAACGCATCGTGGCTCTACCACTCAGACAGTGTCACTCATTTAGCACCACCCAGGCCAAGGGTCACATGTAGGGTCTCAATGGTAAACCAGTGGAAGCAAGCCACCTTAACCCCCAAAAACACTGTGCTATGCTACTGAATAAATTATTTATATTGTGTGGCGCAGGTCAAATGATCTACATGGACAACTGGCGTATGATGATGTACCTGGGCACGCCGGTGATGCCCGACCTGGCGGCGCTGGTCTCCACGGGGCTGTACATCAACGACCTGTCCATGCACGACTTCAGCAGGTCAGTCGTCAATTAATCGGCGTTACACTATCTTAAAACAACTAACTTTCTGTCTACCACCATCTTATCTTAAGTCTGGCGCTAAAACAACAGTGTTAATAGAGATAAGATTCTAGCCAGTTCCTCAGTGGTTGAGGATTTACCAGAATAGGTTCCGGGTAAAGCGCGCTTCCATCTATCGTAATTACCATCAGGTGAGATCAAGGTCAGGAGCTTACCCGAAGTAGATAAAAAAAAACTCTTTTTGCGAAACCTTTAAGAACTCAGCAGCCTTAAAATCAAACACAATAGAAATTCAATTGTTAGTAACCTCAGGAGGCTTCGTGAACGTGACAGACAAGGGGTTGTCAGTGTCAGTAAGTAGGTACATACGTCCTTGCTAAATTTATTCACAGCGATCTTACTTCTTACTATCACACTAATATTATAAAGGCGTAAGTTTGTGAGTGTGTATGTTTGTTACTCTTTCACGTAAAAACCACTGAATGGATTTGGATGAAATTCGGCATACAGATAGTTTATAACCTGGATTAACACATAGGGTACTTTTTATCCCGATATTCTTACGGGAACTGGAACCACGCGGGTGAAACCGCGAGCGGCCGCTAGTCACACTAATATTATAAAGGCGAAAGTTTGTGAGTGTGTATGGTTGTTACTCTTTCACGTAAATACTACTGAATGGATTTGAATGAAATTCGGCATACAGATAGTTTATAACCTGGATTAACACATAGGATACTTTTTATCTCGATATTCCCAAAAAGACAAAATGACATTCCACACGCGGTTTCACCCGCGTGGTCCTCGTTCCCGTGGCCGCTAGTCAAAGAATAATTTAATCTAAATTGAGTAACGCTACATCTTATGTGTCTCCAGTTAAATGTTGGCATTCCATAGGGGAATGTCATTTTGTTAATACCGTGTGGTAACTGAATGACATTTACACATTGAGGAACTTTAATCTTTTCGTCGCACATAAAATCGTAAATCAAAATTACGTGTACGGTCATCCGTAGTAATTGCTATGATTATCATCAATTTCCATTCCATTCTAGAGACTTGATGTTAGCCGGCACACAACAGTCGGTGGAACTTAAGCTGGCGTTAGACCAGGAGCAGCAGAAGAGCAAGAAACTTGAAGAGTCCATGAGGAAGCTGGACGAGGAAATGAAGAGGACAGATGAGCTGCTTTACCAGATGATACCAAAGCAGGTGGCTGACCGCCTGCGGAATGGGGAGAACCCTATCGATACTTGCGAGGTGAGTTATTGATGTGATAGTTAAAGGAAGGTGATCGGTGTCTGTCTAGTTATTGAATATAAATTAAAAAAGACAGATGAGTTGATGTACGATGTAGATAATACTGAAGCAGGTGGCAGACCGCTTGCACAATTGGGTGAACCCTATCGATAATTGTGAGGTGAGTCATTGATATGATAGTTAAGGAAGTCGATATGTGTTTATTGAATAAGTAGGAAATAAAAAGGACAGGCGACCTGCTGTAGCATATGATTCCAAAGAAGGCGGCAGACCGGCTAAGCAATGGGTCTTTTCGACACTTTTATGTTAAATTGCACAGGAAACTGGACAAAGGGATGAAGAATACAGACGTTTTGTAAAAAAGGCATTGCTTGATATGATATCAAGGAATGCCTTTGAAGACGGAAAAGAAATATAAAAGAAAACAGCTTGTACATTGTCCTACTGCAGGACTAAAGCCTCCAACATTGAAATAAAATTATCTCTACAATTGATGCCAAATGCGGGCTGATGATCACAAACCTGGGCTATAGCATCGAAAAATCCGAAAACACTTTTTGCCCGACCTGGGATTTGAATCTGGGAACTCCGGATATCGAGCCAAGCGCCACCACTCGGCCACACCGAGGCGTTAAAAGAAAAGCAAAATTAATAAATAATGGTTTACTTAATTGCAGATGTTCGACAGCGTCTCCATCCTGTTCTCCGACGTGGTGACCTTCACGGAGATATGCTCACGGATCACGCCCATGGAGGTGGTGTCCATGCTCAACGCTATGTACTCCATCTTCGATACGCTAACGGAAAGGAACAGAGTATACAAGGTGAAGAATTACTTGAAGAATAATTTCGTTTAGGCAGTCCTAACACAATTCTGCCTACTTATGCTAATGCTAGCTTTGTATTCAGGTGGAAACGATAGGAGATGCCTACATGGTAGTGTCAGGAGCTCCCGAGAAGGAAGACAACCACGCCGAGAAGGTGTGCGACATGGCGCTGGACATGGTCGACGCCATCACGGACCTCAAGGATCCGAGCACAGGTGATAATGAGTTTTGGCAAATTAGGGAGCTGTCGATAAAGAACTTCGATCTTGGGGGTTAAAGTTACTCGCGTTTACCCTTGAGACCCTACACGTGACCCCTGGGTGGTGCTAAATAAGTGACACTGACTGAGTGGTAGAGCCACGCTGCATTGCAGCACGCATGGGCCGGCTCGATCGGGGTAATACCACCCTCACGAATATCCGGCGTGAAATTATAGCACTTGGTGCTGCTGTGTTTCATCCGGCCAGTGAGAGTTCCGGAGGCCCCTTCCCCCTCCCCTCAGAATTCCTATTCCTTTCTTAACCCTATTCCTTTCTTAAAGGTCGGCAACGCATCTGCGACTCCTCTGGTTTTGCGGGTGTCCATGGGCGGCGGTGATTGCTCTCCATCAGATGACCCGCCTGCTCGTTTGCCTCCTTCTTATATTAAAAATATATATATATATATATATAAATTAGATGCACAATCAATGCTCTAAAACGACTGCACAAAATGAGTACCTAGCGAGATGATTAGGTACTCATTTAGGTTAGTAGTGTGCGAGGAAGTGTCAACATGATAACATGAAAGTGTTCCTTCCAAAATTGCTATATTCTGCGAAAACACATACAGGGTTAATTGAGGAACCCCCGCCAAATTTTTTATGTAATTCTATAGCCACAACCAAATAATAAAATAATACAACATTTTTTCTTTACATTTTTGTATCAACTCTTTCTAATGAAAATTAAAATTATTGTCACCTAGCGCGCGGCTGCCTCGTTATCAAAGCGCATGCGCGTGACCGTTATTATTCACCCCTTGCACCAATAACGCCGCGCCGCGCCATGCGTCGCTTAGCCCACGAGGGTGAGCGCACGCATCTAGAAATATAGGATTTAAAAAGCAAGGAAAAAATTGTGTTTTAAAAAAGAAAACATTCATTGTTTTACCTCAAATATTTAATAATTATTACTTTTTTTACCCTATATTTACTTTTGGCGGGGGGTCCAAAATTAACCCTATTTACGTCAAAGTGTGCTCCCCGTACTGATGTCCATGTGGGAAGGCTATGCCCAGTAGTGCGACGTTTACAGGCTGATGATAATGATGAATTAGCTTTTTTCGTGCAAGACCCCTTGGTCCTGCACGAAATTGTGAAAATTTACGTATTTTTGAGTCACTTGTACTAAGCAACTTATGTAAGTTAGCCTGATCATTGCACAAGGTCATGGCCTTGTTGAAAATTGAAACAAATTCTTTAAACAATAACAAACAATACTTTTATGTAATGACTCCTAAAAACATTTTTTTCGACAACTTTCTTAATTTTTCGCATGAAACAATAATTTTTACATGAAAGTATTTGTATTGATATTCCGATGGTCACCCCCTTCTTGAAAAAGTAAATTTTAATTTTTAACACAAGCGCGTTATGGTTTTGCACATTGCACAGAATTAAAACATTGCTCTAATTAAATTACTAGGTCTGAAACTTCAAAGCAGAATTGTTCTAATTTTAAATATCAATAATGATTGATGTTGCTTTGAAGTTCATTACGAGACTTAAGTCAGTTTTTGCGATCACGCGGCATTCCCTTAACAACGAGATGGTATAAGATTTAAGAGCGATACCGCTTGATAGACCGAAATGGCAAATCTTATTGCGGAAGCCAAGACCCTTCTGATCGCAATGTTGTGGCCATATCGTAAAATTGACCATTGCAACGATATGGCCACGACAGCTATACCATCTTGGTAAGTAGCCGTATAATTAAAACAGCCAATAACTTCTTCCAGGGTCTCACCTGTCCATCAGAGTGGGTGTCCACACCGGCGCTGTGGTAGCCGGCATCGTGGGCCTGAAGATGCCCCGCTACTGCCTCTTCGGGGACTCGGTCAACACTGCCTCGCGAATGGAGTCCACCTCGGAAGCAATGCGGATACACATATCGCAGACCACGAGGGAACTAATCTCGCCCTCGTATATGGTCATTGAGAGGGGCGAAATACAAGTCAAGGGAAAAGGTAGAACTTTCTATTATTTTCTAATATTGAGTTTTCATGCCATGCATGCATTCCGAATCAGTGTGGTCGAATCTGGCTTAATTTTAACATTTAATTTTAGTCACTCTAACCACAATTTTAAAACAGAGGTATTGTTTCAAGGTGCAATGAAAACTTACTGGTTGGAAGGTAGGGAATCCAGGCCTTCTCTCACCAAAGTCATATCCCCTCAAATGCAGCCGGGCACCGAACTGGAATGGGAGCGAGCTGCTGACGTCAGAGACAGCATCGCTGAATACTCCGCAGCGCAGATGAACAACAAAGAAGCGAATTCTTCGACATTCATACATTTACCGAACGCCATACTCAGTTCTGGACCGAACTTTTTGCTAAACAATGCGATTGTACCAGTGACAATGAAGAGCCCTCAGGGACAGGTAGCTAGTACAGCTGTTACAACTGTCACGTCGCCTGTGGAAGAGAGACGGATGTATTCGCCGGTCACTTTTCAAGATGTGGCGAGGAGGAGTATAGCGAATTCACCCAACAGAACTGACAAGGATAAAGGGATTGGTTAGTAATTATCATAGCTTAGTTTTAAACTTTTGTTTATATTGATAAAACTAAACAAAAAGTTTAATACGTGTACTCTAACCAACGACCTTCAACTGTTATTTTAATTAAGCTATCTTAATCTCATAATGTTTTCAAAGGTTTAAGCGACCCAACCATTGCATCAGATTTGACAAACCTCAAATACTCGCCAAAGAACAACGATTCATTCCTGATACGCGAGGCTATTGAAATTAAAAAACATCGAAATTTTAATAGAGAGGATGGTTGGAATTTACCACCTGCCTCGGACCCATCATACAGGTCATCAAATCCCGGCCCCACATTACCAGACCTAAAAATATTATTAGCTCGTATTGTGCAATCCTAAACGCACCCGGTTAAATATAAAAATAAAAGACGGTAGGCAAATAACTTCTAACTATGACACGACCAACACCTCAGTCTCCCTGTGACCATGGACCCTGTGAAGGGTTCGAAACGTCAGGAAACTAAAAAACTATGTAAGTAATGTAGTAAAATTAAACGCGAATTAATCCGTAAAAAGTGTTTCATTTCAATATCTTAATCTCGTTTAAATATTTAAAAATTTCTGAACCATAGTAAAGTGCGCGTTGCACAAGATTGGCATATCGTGACTCACTCTCGCAAATCTCTTGTAAAAAAAACTTAATATACACTTCTGTCTATTGGCCCACCATAGAGTTTAGGTTTATATGGACCCTACTTAAATATGATTGCTAGATTGAACAAAAACTATTGATGCAGTTTTAAACCTGATACATTTTACCATCTTTTTCGATCGTATTGTTTTAAATTTGACTTTACTCTGTGGAAGTCGTGAAGTTGGTTTTGTATCTCAATGGAGGTAAGGTGACGATTTCTCAAGCTGGTCGTCACGATAAGTCGATCCTGCCTTTCAGTTGTGACCCGAGATCGTGGCCTTCCTTGGCGACGAACAAAGCCGCCAGTGTATTTTAGTTATCAAACTTAGTTCAGTCAGACAGATCTTCTTTGTAACCATTTTACTGTTATATAGTTTTATTTTATTATTGTATGTTAGTTTATAAATATATTATTTAAAAGTATTTATAATATAACGTTCGCAGATTCAAGATCCAACTCCACGAGCTACGGAGTGGTGTGGACTGACGCGGAGTCCGTGGACCGGCCGAAGACCATCGACAGCCTCGACTCCTCGTTCTGGTACTCATTTCATTGCCAGAAAACAACTGGATTTTTTTTCAAGACTCATCCCATTGCTAGAAAACAACTGGACTTTTTTGAAAGACATCCCATTGTCTGAAAACAACTGGACTATTTCGAAAGATTCTATAATTTCACTTTTGTTTTTTTTTTGCAATGCCAGCTTTGGTAAATGTTTTTATTTTAAAAAGTAATACGCATAATAATATATTCCGTAATGCTTTTTATAAATACTCTTTCCACTCATCTCTCTTCATCTTTTCATCTGTATGCTGACGATCTGCAATTATATGCACAAGGCGATATTAGCACCTTAAACAAAGCCATCGAGCCATCGTGTCTATTAACCAAGACCTTCAGAGAATTCACAACTGGTCAGCCAGGCCAAATATGCCAATATTTGGTTAATTCCAGTAAGTGTCAGGCGATAATTATTGGCAGTTCACGGCAACCAAAGAGATTTAAATAGAATGTCTTTGACGGCAACTATCCAAGCTAGATGTGGATAGTTGCCGTGAACTACTACTACTACTACTTCTGTGACCCCATTGAATTACAATGGCCAGGTAATACCGTACTTGTCTTATCTTAATGCAGGCTCTTGTCCTTTCCATCCTTGATTACGCTGACGAATGTTATACCGATGTCAGTCAAATTCATCTCAACAAGTTAGATCATCTCCTCAATAACTACATACGGTTTATTTTTGGGCTGCGTAAATACGACCACATCTCAGACTTTCGGCATCAACTCAAATTGCTTCCTATTCGGGAGCGCGCAGAAAAGTGAGAGTTGTTTGTTTCTTTCACAACATCATTACGATCACGATCTCCTTGGTCGTGTGGTTTGTACACCGGTTTTCATGGTGTCGCCATCTCTGAGGTCCTGGGTTCGATTACCGGTCGGGCCAATTAAGAAATTATTGTTTTTCTAAATTATTGTCTTGGGTACTAACTTATTACATACTTATTATACATAGAAAACACGCAGGTGTTTTCTATGTATAATAAGTATAATATATTTAAGTATTTTAAGTATGTTTATCCGTTGTCTAGTAACCATTTAACAAGTTTTATAACGAAGCTTCTCTTGGGCTAGATAATTGGTGTAAGTGTAGGAAAGTTTATTTATTTATTTATTAACAATCCACTTGCTTCAGAATACTTGAAGTATAGGTTTCAGCTTCTGGGTGCCTCTCACTAACGTAATCTTCGCTCTTTCAGCAAGCTCCTTCTTGAAACCCCTGCCCACCATTGTGGATTTTTATCCAATCGTTTACCCTCACTGCAATACGATTCTGGAACGCCTTGCCCTTACACAAAAAAGCTATTAGTAAAAATATATTGTTTTCTGAGGTTTAAGCGAGCATTCACATTAAAATTAAACACTTTTTACGATTACCTCACGTTTAATTTTCGTTTTGAACCCTTTGCAGGGTCCGTGGTAACAGGGCCCACAACCAGCTCCATTCTAACCTAAAACCTAAATAAGCAAGGGCATTTCTTTTCTAACTTTCTAGTGCTTTAACGTCAATAAGGCCGGCAACGCGTATGCGATTCCTTGGTTTTGCGGGTGTCCATGGGCGGCGGGGATTACTTTCCATCAGGTGACCCGCCTGCTCGATAGCCACCTTCTTTTACAAAAAAATGAGTCAATACGTAGAATCCTGTTTTCATAGAAAAACTATTTCCATTTTTGTAACCATTGGTTCATTTCCTCTGGAAACGCTTAGTAAGAAGTTCCGTTTTCATATTGTAGTACAGTGAATCGAAGCATATGGCTATCCCTTACCACGTCACCTCAGAACAATTGCATGAAAATTGAATGATCATGAAATGAATTACCGGAGGTTCATCTCTCCACCCTCTCCACAATTTCCACTCCTTCCACAAAGGCCCTACTTCTTCTTTAAGGTCGGCAACCCATCTGCGACTCCTCTAGTTTTGCAGATGTCCATGGGCGGCCGTGATTACTTCCTGTTCCAATCAGGTGCTCCGCCAGATCATTTAGCTCCTTTTCACATTAAAAAAATCCTCGTTATAATTATAAATTCAAATGACGGTTAATAAATATCCGGTTTGTTCAAATCTAGTTACAGTGCAACATCCCCTTGCAGAGTGGGCACCGCACCGACGTCGCTCGAACGGGAACCGGACAGCTTCGTTGACAAAGTCGTGAGTTACAGATGATTTTAATTACACTTTTGGATTACTTTTTGTTTGACTGTTGGGCCAGCGTGTTGGGCCCAACCTCCCTTTGTGCTGTAGTCCATGTAGAAAGAACTTTGCCCTTAGTACGAACATTATCTTAATGCAGGCTCTTGTCCTTCCCATCCTTGACTACGCTGCTGACGTATGTTATGTTATACTAATGTCAGTCAAATTCATCTCAACAAGTTACATCATCGGTTTATTTTGGGCTGCGTAAATACGACCACATCTCAGATTTTCGGCATTAACTCAAATGGCTTCCTATTCGGGAGCGCAGAAAAGTGTGTTATTTGTTTCCTTTACAACATCATTAACAATCCACTTGCTCCAGAATACTTGAAGTCTAGGTTTCAGATTCTGGGTTCCTCTCACCAACGTAATCTTCTCTCTTTCAGCAGACATTTTAAATTATGTATTTTAAAACCTTTACTGTACTTTAGTGCAATAAAAAATATTCTTATTCTTATTTGTAGTGCCTAGCCCGCATGTCACCAGCTCACTCCGCGCCGCCGATAGTGGCCGAATGTTTCACCGCACTGCGCCCTGACACTATCGCAACCGCTATAACACCAGGGCAGAGCAGAGAGGAGCTGGGTAAATAGTACATACGTACATCATACATACAGGGTAATTTTGGACTCCCCGCCAAATTTTTTTACGTGATTCTATAGCAGCAGTACAACCAAATAATGAAATTACAAAAGGACATTATTTTTTTTACATTTTTGTCTCAACTTTTGAAAATTAAAATTATTGTCACCTAGCACTCGGCCTACCGCGGTTATCAAAGCGCATGCGCGTGACCGTTATTATTCTCCCCGTGCACCAATGACAGCGCGCTGTCGGCGTCGGTCGCTTTGACCGCGAGGGTGAGCGCACGCAACTAGAACTATAGGATATAAAAAGCAGACAAAAAATTGTGATTAAAAAAGAAAATTATTTTTAGGTCAAATAATTTATTATTACTTTTTTTAACCTATATTTACTTTTGGCGGGGGGTCCAAAATTAACCCGGTATAATCACGACTATTATCCCCGAAGGATTAGTCAGAGGCCAGGCAATGAGGACCGCAAAACCAGTCCAATGCGACACTCCACAATTCACCAAACAACTTAAGAGGGTTTACGCATTTCGGTTTCGCATACAAACTTCCAAGTCGAAATTTTTTTAAACTTCTGAGCTAATTTTAATAAAACTTTGGATGCTAAAGTAAAATACAGAGATCTAAATAGGTAGTTTGTTGAAAACATTTTTAGAAACGTTTATTTAACTGAGTTATTACGATTTTAAACATTCTATAGTGGACATTAAATCGCAATAACTCAGCTAAATAAACGTTTTTTAACAATGTTTTCAACAAACTATTTAGATCGCTGTATTTTACTTTAGCATGCAAAGTTTTATCAAAAATGGCTTAGTGGTTTATAAAAATGTCGACTTGGAAGTTTGTATGGGAAACCGAAATGCGTAAGTCCTGTTAACTACACGTTTGATCAGCGTGACAGGTGATGAGCCCATCGCCGCTCTATGCTGTTGGATTGGATGTATGCAGCCTTTGGTTCGTTAGTCGCCTTTTGCGACACCCAATATAAGAAATGGATTAGTAGTATTCTATTGATGAGCTGCCACCACAGCTCGTAGGTAAATAATACTTTAATTTTACTTTTAATTTTTTAAATCTTTTTTTTAGGGTATTATCACGCAATGATAATGCCACCCTCATTGTATACTTAAGTACATACTTAAGTATAATTAACTACATTCTACGCTTAACACCTATTGACACAATTTTTAGTAGCGTCCTAGCATCCCGTGAGAGAGGGAAAGCTAAGATACTATTGCATTTCCCTATTTCAAATACACTGATATGCATTGAAGTATAATATTGTCTTCTCTCAGCCTCGTTCCGGACACTTTAATTTTATAAGTACATGAGTTAGTTTAACCACAGTAAAAATAAGTAATACATTAAAAGAGGCGTAAATGACGTTACTTCTATGTAAGGCTGTGAGGTATTTTGCATCCGATTCTTCACCTCACCCAAAGAACGGTCCTGAATGAGCGGTAGAAAAAAAGTTTTTGAAAGATTCAAAAGCACTTTTTTCAGATCGACCAAAGTCTGCCACATATTTTTCGATGCATATCTCACCAACACGCCTTTGGCAAGCATGTTAAGAGGAAACACTACGTTGAAGTGGCATGCAAAATTCTCATACAAAACACAGAAAATCTGTTTCCTCCTTCAGAACTGGACCAATTTTTATTACTCTTTCAGCATCGGTTAAAAAAAGAGATTTTCTATGTCTGTATGTTTGATTTTTTTTTAACCAGCCACTTTACGTTTCTGAAGACGCCTTAAAACTGAGTGATTTCGCTAATTTTTAAGGCTCCTGGTTATTAAATAAATGACTTAATGCAAAAAAAATCAAACATATACAGACATAGAAAATCTCTTTCTTTAACCGATGCTGAAAAAGTAATGAAAATTGGTCCAGTTCTGACGGAGGAAACAGGGGACTACGAAACGTCGTTTTTCTGTGTTTTGTATGAGAATTTTGCATGCCACGTCGTACTGTTTCCGTAATGTTTCCTCTTAAGCCCATCAATGGCATCAATTGTAACGATAACTATTTCAATTATAGCTATACCCCTTTTCCTAGAAGTGGGACAGTTACAAGCAGTACTTTCTTTAACAGAACCATTCTCACACGTTCCAGAAACCGACCCGGAGTATCAGGACGCGCAAGTAGGCGTCACCCAATCGCCCTCATGCACAATGTCAGACACCGCAGTGACAACCCTAACGAAACCGGGCAAAGTGAGTAGGTTCAAAGCCAAAATTGCGCCTCACAAGTCCTGTCAGAAACCGACCAATAAGGAGGCGGCCAAAGACAAATGCCAGTCGCTGCAGAGCAACGTGCAGCCGCACGGACATCACCACACAAAGAACGTGAACCACCATCAGTGCTGCGGCGCTTTCGGCAACCCTCACGTCAGACACAAATCTAGTAGCTCCAGTTGTAGCCTGGTTTAGTTTCACTCAGTTATTATTAATTATTATTCTGAGGTTTGGAGATATAAGAATAGCACCATAGACAAATTATTATGGAAACTTTTTGATGTACGAGTGTAATTTTTTCCGATAGGTACTTACTGGCAAAGGCTGCGTTAAGTTATCTGTAAAAAAAGTAATATTTTTAAAAATACAGACATACCTACATACATATGCATAACAACGACTATTATCCCCGAAGGGTTAGTCAGAGACTAGGCAATGAGGACCACTCTGCCATTGTCCACTTTTCGCCAAATAGCGACTGCACATGTGCTCCGCGTGACAGGTGGATCGCCGCTCTATGCAGTTGGATGTTGGATGTCCGTTAGTTGCCTTTTACGACACCCAAGGGAAGAGAGGGGGTGGTAGTATTCTTTCACCGCTTCGCGACACGGTCCTAAAAAAGAAATAAATATAGAAAACGAAGACACCGGAAGCAATGACCGGAAGTCATAACGGAAACTAAACAAGTTGCATAACCCTGTACAAAGTGTGAGGCGTAATCACGCACGGCGTAATAGAGGAAATGGTTGGACGAGGCACGGTTATATAAACACAATATATTTAAAAATAGAATTCAAAAATTGAAATGTAATTTGTGGCAGCTATTTATTTAAAACTAGCGATCCGCGACTACGTCCGCGTGAACCCCGTACCCCGTGACGGATTTCCAAAAATTGACATATATACAAACGGTCCTGACAATTACAAACACAACAAAAAAAGAATTTACCAAATAGGTGCAACCGTTCTAAAGTGATGCGCGTACAAACATTTCGGCAATTGATTTTAATGAAAATAGATAGATATTTATGTTGTTGTACTAAATTATGCAAAGTAAAACCAATTGGTAGTTTTAGTTAGAGTGGCTCGGTCCGGTATCTGAAAGTCTTGGGTGTACCCTTCGTTACTGGACTGTGTAGTCCAGTAACGAAGTAATATTACGCATGGTACTATATTATGTATTTTGTGACATGGTCCATGGATTGTCCCGCCATTAAAATGCTACAAGTAAAAAACTAAGGGCGGTTTAAACCGAACATTCTTAAAACTATATTTAGCGCTAATCCTCTAAGAAGTCCTGACAAAAAGCCTGACATTTTAATAAAAGTCCGGACATTTTAGTCACAAAATGGACACAAACTTCACTTTTTATATTTTATTTTTAGATAAATGAGAAGTTAATAAAGATTAAAGACTTACTTGATATTACTTAATATGTAGTTTTGTTACTCATATTCCAAACTCCGGACAAAATAAAGAGCCGGACAAAGTCCGGACTAGTCTAAAACTGTCTTCCCTATCCCTATCTTCGATCACGTATAAAAACTAGATACAGAATCCCATTCTTAGCGGAATAGTGGCACCTTTGACGTATTATATTTGACGTTTAAGTGTTTTGGTAGAATAGCAATTTTTTAAAGAGCACTTCGTCATGTTGTCGCTTAGCTCGCACGCTACGATATCTGGGGGCACGACAGTGCCCCTTCCAGTGCATTTCTCGAAGCAGTTCAGGCCATTTTCGACCACAACCACGACCCGACAACTTCGTTGTGGATAAAACTAGAAGCCTGAATTTTCAGTAACCAAGCAGGCATTGCTACAATTTTTCTTTGCAACTTTGGCGATTCTTAAGTTAAGTGCAATCGGGTATGACGACTTTCTTGTTTTGGGGTTTTTTCATTTACAAATTACACAGAAACCTAGTCGGGTTTTTTAGATTGCCGTTTTTTGTGCTGCCTTTTTGAGAGCGTTGATTGTGCATCTAGCTTTGTGTGATCGAAGCTTACCCTGTTTGTAGAACTCTTATCATTTGTTTAAAGTTTACAGAGACATAATGACATTTTTATAAAGTACATATAAAATTCAATTACTTACAAATGGATTTCATATAAAACCTTTTAGTGAGAGAAAGTAGTTTTCATGTGATTAAATCCTACAAAACAATACGTGAGACATCAAAATCTTTTATGTTAATAATAAACATAAATAGATCTATTGATTTTAATATAAAATCCAAAGGGTTTTACAAAGTTTTACGAAGAGTTGTTAGAGTTCGTTTAGTTTTTTTAAGATCATTGACATAGTGATATTGCAAGTATTTTTCGATGTATTTTTTTTAAGTAAGGTTAGGTGAATATAATTGTATTATATCATTGTACTTAGATCCGAATGTTAATATGCATAGGTAAATACCGTAACAATTATTGTTTAAAAACAAAATTGTTTTATAATAATGTTAGTTAAACAAGGCCCCTATTTTTTATAGTTTTCATAACTAGTATTAACGGTAACAGTATGCATATTATTAACTAATAAGATTTTTATCTAGTCTACCTCTAGTACTTTACTTAATTATACTTATATATATTTAACTCAATATATTACTTATTAATTATTAGGTAGGTATGAAGGTTTTTTAATAAAAATGTATTATAACAGTAGATCTCAGCAAATATACGACATCCCAAAGAATAATTCCAATGACTAATATATCAATGTTAGCAACTCAATAAGAGCTTTACTTATGGACAATAGAAAGAGAATTGTTAACAATAAAATATCAAAATACTTAATAATAATATTAAAAAATAACGCTGTATGACAGCGAATAATAATTATAGAAAATCATAACTAAGTTGTTTGGTGTGATATGATACAATATACAATGTTGTGTTAATTAAGTTGATTTTTTTATAGCATTTTGAATAAGGCCTAAGGTACTTACTTATATATTGTTAAACAATTCTTTTAATGTTTAAAATTTGACCATAATGAAATTAGATATAGATAGGTACTTAAGTACTTTATATTTGTACATCCCATGTCACGAAATAATGCACTCAGTGAGGGATTTAGTGAAATTTATAAAAACTTGTTAATATTATTACTTAATAGCTTTTCTTCATTATTTTATATCTAATGTGTATTGGTTATGTTAAATTATTATCATTTGATGTATTCCAAACGCTAGGGTTGGAATGGAAATGTGACTATTTTGACACTGACTATTCTCGAATGCTATGTAACTACCGTACTTTAACTACTAAGTATATAAACCTACTTACCTTTTATTTTGCAGTGTCATAATATATCATCATCATCAGCCTACAAACGTCCCACTGCTGGGCACAGGCCTCCCACGTGGACAATAGCACGTGGGGATATTAGCCCATAACATAACCTATAATTTATCATCATAACATATTATTACGTTTCACAACACAGTCTCTTTGTGACCTATCGGACCCTGCAAAGGGTTTGGTGTTTAAAACGCCGTGAGTCTAATGATAATTTCAGACCAGCACTGGTTTTATTAATTTCCGGAACGCTCAATAAAATACTATTACCTAATACGTATATCTTAGAATCGACATTTTCACGAACAATCACCTTGTTTATTATTTACTTATGTTTATTTAAGTTAAAGTATGACTTACATAAGTAAGTATGAATAAAAAATATTTTTGTATATGGTAAGGAACGATTATTATATAGCTAGCTGAGTGTTGTGAGTCAATTAAGTATTTTTATCTAGTCGTTTTGAGATTTGTCAATGTTTTTAATGTGTAAGTTTTTTAAACCTACTTGATTTTCCGGTATGTCTACACTTGTGTATTTATTACTTTTAGACTACTTACACTCTTTTGTCGTACTGTGAACCGCACATTTAGTAATACACTTAATTATTTAAGTAAAAAGTATGAAACTTTACTTAAAAAATGTGCACCCAAACCATGTTGTTACTTTTTGAAAATAATATTGCGTAAAAGTTACTTTTCGAGAAACGTTTAGTTATTCCGAATGTTTATTATACTGGATGATTTTTTTTACCGTAAGGAAAATCAGATAACATACTTAGTAATTGATGTAGAAAATATCAGAGTGAAAATTTTAAATTTAAATAATTCGTTTCATTTTATAAATAAAAAAAACTGCATGTCCGTCTGATTTTGTCTCATTGTCACCCTACAACCGATGATGCAGCGCGTATGTTGCCATAGCATCGCGCGCAGTAGTACCGGTAGCACATGAGTAGTTACTCATGTGCCGGTAGTATATATTATTCGGTAGAACTCCTATACCATGGACTTAATGTTCAAGTATTAAGTCCATGCCCTACACACCTACGCTACGCTAAAACGCATATAAAGTAGCTCCACTCTTGTAAAGACAATGTTCATCACTGTTTTTATAGTATATTCTTTAAACTACAATTTTGCGCTTTATTTTTTTAATTATTTACATACAATGTTTCTAAGATCAAGTTTGATTATCAATGACCAAGTTTGCCTTTTAATTTTTCTTACGGAAAAAAAATCATCCCTAACTACTCATTTCATTATTTATAAGAAATGTTTGTAATCTAATATTTATTAAGGTTAAAAAATATTTTATGTTTTACTACATTGTTTACCTACATATTTTTTTTCTATTTTTGCTGTCGATTGTATTGTATAGTGTTCGCCTATACACCCTTAATTTTTATTCGTTTTAATGAAATTAAGGGTGAGTTCCACCCATGAAACTGAACAACTTTCCCCAAGAAACCTATAAGCAAAAAAAAAAATTCGGCCCTCCATATTATTGTCGTCAGCTGAGGTTGAAATTTTTTTGTTATTTTTGCACATAGGTTTCTTGGGGGGAAAGTTGTTCAGTTTCATGGGTGTCTCACTCACCCTTCATTTCATTAAAACCAATTAAAATTAAGGGTGGATCATTGATTGGACGACTTACACATTACCTATCAGTATATAAATGTATGTAAATGACCTTTTTAATGGTAACTGCGTCGCGTGGACACGTTGAATCTTAACAAGCAGTTTTATGCCAAAGTTGTGAATCTCATTTTGTGTGAAAAATAAAAAGATGCAACAAAATAAAATTACTTTCATTTTTATTCATCTTTTAATAAATAGATATTTATTGTTTTAGATTGTACTTCCGTATAAATAATTTGATCTTGGCTGTGTAAATATTATGTTCGAAACAAAACAAAACTAAATTCCCTAAAAAAACATATCATAGATCTTCCTACATATAGAGATATACTTATGAACCTTACCCAACTGAACGGTAGATAACTTCGTAACACAGATCTTCCCTATGTCGTCCATTTTCATGTGAAATAATCGTGAGGTTCATTGTTTGATTGTAAGACCAATAAGAACGTCTCATAATCTTTATAACGCTATTTTTTTTAGTGGGATCCTTTATTTGCCCCAAGGCAAAGCCAAAGTATCTTAGTAAAAAGTACAAAAGTAATAAGTACCTTTTGATGATATTTTTAATTGAACGAAAGCACATACAGAAAATAATGTAGTAGGTAGGTACTTAGTAGAGCCGGCCTCAGAAGTAGCTTATAGCACTTTAGTCCCATGTCACACTAACTACGCGTTCATACCATATCGGTTGAACGAGCTATCGTTCCGAACGACTTGTAATTCGTAACCATGGTAAACGTACGTAGCAGATCAACTTACCCAAAACTGTCTAATTTCTCCAACCGATATTGATCCTAATAAACATTTATTTTAGGACTTTGATATTTTGTGGTAAGCTTAAGTATCTGCTGGCGTCTTTACTAAAGTGTTAAGCTTATTGTTTTCTAAAGTTTAAGCGAGCACTACACATTGAAATAAAACACTTATTAGGGATCAACTAAATTTTACTACATTACATAGTTTTTTAGTTTACTGACGTTTCGAACCCTTTTACAGGGTCCGAGGTCACAGTCTCCCTGTGGCTGTCCCTGAATCCGTAAAAAGTGTTTCAATGCAAAGTGTTAAGCTAGGTACTTCCGACTGTACAAAATAAAAAGTTTAATATAAAACGAACGACACCGAAACACTTTATTTAATGCAAAACACTACAATAACACTATACAATAAACTTTAAAAAGAAAAACAAATAAAAACCTATATGGTCCTTTAATTTACCGCTCGGTTACGATCACTGGCAATGGCGATGGCGGTTTGCGATGCGACGAGCGCTTTCTCTGTCTCTTGCGTTCTTTCTAATTCCCTTGGATAAGACTGCCGGTGTAAAACACGCAGTGAACTAGAAAAATCTGCTTGGCGCATCGCAAGACGCTCATGCTCGGTGGCTCGATGGGGCCTGACTCTATTTCACCGCTGCTGCCAGCTGCCACCAACAAAATGTTAATTCAAAAATTAGCTCATCACCGTTTTAAAATTATCATTTTAGCTTTTGCTAAATGACGCTATCATAAGTCAAATTCCATAGATTTACCGTTCTATTCTACAAGCGTTCATGCCACTTATCTACAGCCTTCTAGTACCCGTCGCAGCTAGTAACCTAAGGTATATACATACACACAGTTTCCTGGTGAAATAGAGCCTTTACAACCAACAACCGTTACCGTAGAAACTCAATCGAAACTCAACCCAGTACCCTGAAGGTTTTTCTCCGCCCACTCATCAAACCTCCTAGACAAATCGTCGGACATAAAGTTCTTCCAGTCGCCGATCTCGCCTTTCCTTATAAATCTGAGATCGGTCTGTTCCAGATAGGACTTTCCGAAGGTTCGTTCGAGAATGGCGTCCAAATTGACCGCTCTGTTATTCTTCATGTTGCTGAAGGACAGGTGGTCGCAGAGTTTGTCTACCTCTTCGTCGGTCAGCTGTTTGTCCAGAAATTTGGCGGTTCGTCGGATGACGGCGGGCAGGTTGCGTTTCATGTCTTCGAACTTGATGAAGAGGACGTTGGGGTCGTTGCGCCTCTTCCAGAAACCTGAACACGTACGGATATGATGAGAACATGTCTATATAAATCAAAGTATATTGCCGATATGTATTTTGTGCAATTACAATTGTCCATTGTCAGGAACATGGTTGGTATGAAAGATAACTTTTAGAAATTCGACATGGGATATGGAGTACACGCAGACGAAGTTGTCAAAAAATGGTAGTCTATAAAACCCAATAACCCGAATTGTGCATACATGTTGCGTTGTGTGAGGCCAGATCTCCCCATGTGCTTGCTAATGTTCATGTTCTTGAGCCCAGGAGTCTATTATTTATAGGCTGACAAAGATAATGATACAATTTAAGATTTAGAGTAAAATAGCAATTACACAGCTATCCAGCTAGATCTCACCAAGTATATGGCTCCAGACAGGTCCGAAGGGTGCGCAGTCCTTGATGAAGATGTCATAGAACTCCTCGAAGGTCCCTTTGAGCCCGTGGACGAGAGTGCAGTAGTTGTAGTACGACACCACCATGTCTTTGGGGTTGCGGGCTGTGTAGATTACCTGAATACATCAAAAATAGTTATAGTTTTCATTACTACAAGTTCAAAACGTTACAACACAGTTGATAATAAGGACGATAAGACGATAAGGACGAAGGCACTCTCCTGAAGGCTTAGAATCTTCAACTAAAATGGCTATCTTCTCTAATTGCTAATAAATAATAACAAGGCGTATCATTGATGTTATGGTTACATAAAAAGAGTGGTCGACAGCCAAGAAGATTAATAACTAACTATCTCTACCACAAAACTAAAAAACCTTACCTTAGAAGTACCATCTCCTGCAGAGAAAGCAGGTACTACAGCGAGGGTGCGTCACATAATAACTCCTTTTACTAACCTATTCGCAATAAAAATGCTGTCTCAATGTGTAGTAGCAGCATGTACCGGGGCTACATGTTGCTGCATACAGAGAAATAGTGAAGGGTGTATCAGATAATAAAAAAGACTTTTTTGCAAACCTTCGCATTAGAAGAGCTATCCTCATATTCAGTGGGAGCAGGTCCCACAGCAGATGGCTGCAGATGTGAAGAAGGTGCGGAAGGCGGTGCTTCACCAGGCCTTGACCATGAAGACTCTTAAATGGACATAGGCCATGCAACAAACCTTCGCTTTAGAAGTGCCATCCTCATTCTCGATGTCCAGAGGGAGCAGGTCCCACAGCAGATGGCTGCGGATGTAGCGAGTGTGGCAGGCGGTGCTTCACTAGCTCTTGACCATGAAGACTCTTTAATGAACATAGGCTATGCAACAAACCTTCGCCTTAGAAGTTCCGTCCTCATTCTCGATGTCCAGAGGGAGCAGGTCCCACAGCAGATGGCTGCGGATGTAGCGAGGGTGCGGCAGGCGATGCTTCACCAGTTCCACGGAGGTGCTCTTTACCGACTCGTTGTGCCACTCCGCGTGCCCGTGCTGCATTATGCAGGACAGCTCCACAAGTGGGCAACGTATCTGAATTGTAACAGTGGTTTGAATGGGGATTAGATGTAACTGTGGATATAAGAACTCACTTCGTATGCCAAAGTGAGACTTATTATTTCATTGAACTTGGTATAAAGTTTTTTCCCTTCGTTTAAAATTTTGTTTATTTAATAATAACTCTACTAACAGTGATCGGAATTAAGTGAGCTAATTTACCTATACTTCATAGAACAGAGACCAAATGTGGAGACTTCCTTATGACTACGACTACGACTACTACGACACGCGTCCGTAGGTTTACTTTTGAGACCCTACACGTGACCCCTGGGTGATGCTAAATGAGTGACACTGACTGAGTGGTAGAGCCACACTGCGTCGCAGCACGCATTGGGCCGGCTCGAACGGGGTAATACCACCCTCTCACGAATATCCGGCGTGAAATAATGACACTTGGTGCTGTTGTGTTTCGTCCAACCAGTGAGAGTTCCGAAGGCCCCTTCCCCGCCCCCATTCACAATTCCTATTCCTTTCCTGCGACTACTCTGGTTTTGCGGGTGTCAATGGGCGGCGGTGATTGCTCACCATCAGGTGACCCGCCTGCTCGTTTGCCTCCTTCATATATATAAAAAAGAGACTACATTTTTTTTGACACCAAAAAAATTATTCTTAGTAAACTAACGTCTATTGGTTAATGTGGTAAATAAGGTTCACGTACCGACATCTGGGGCCTTCATTGACCGTAATTTTTTTCTGGTGCGAATGCTTTCTCATAACTTTTTCAGTCCTATTATCATAAGTTTGAAGATATTTTCATACCATTTTACATCATAATCATAATCACTCTTCATAAAAATATTTAATACTAACGATCAAAACTCATAACCATCAGAATTCATAATCACTAATCAAATCAGTAATAAATCACACACCTTGTTTTTACTAAATATTTTTTTATATGTTTTCTAATATACTAACGATTGAAATTCCTAATAATTCCAATAAACATACATATATGTAATCACGACTATACTATAATCCCCTAAGGGTTAGTCCAGGACTAGCAGTCCTCTACCATAGTCTACTGTTTACCAAATAGTGACTGCACATGTGCTCAGGTGGTGAGCCCATAGCCGCTCTATGCTGTTGGATGTATGTGCAGTGTTTATTCCGTTAGTACACCCAAGGGAAGAGAGGTGGTAGTATTATTATAATGAGCGACTATGCGACGCGGCTCTTATTGTAATCAATATATTATACACACATACATAGGCTGCTGGACCCCGACCCCCCATATTTCTAAATCATAATAAATAAAACAATATATCAGTTTAAATATTTTCTAATGCCATTAGAAAATTATGATAATTGTCTGTTATTACCTACTATTATGAATGAAACAATTATGAAAAAATTATGAGTTGAAACATATAAAATAAACAAATCAATGATATATAATATCATTGATTTTAGTAATGACAGTATTAAAAACTGTCTGTTTTGTGACGTTATAATCGTAGTATGACGGAAGCTTTGAATAGATACGTATGTATATAGTCAAAGGAAGGTAGTAATAAAATGTAAGAACCAAAAACCATACTACTTCGTTCATAAATTTTAATTTAAAAAAATTATGAATTGTGATTACCTACTATGAACACAAATCGGCAGTAAAACAAAAAAATAGGAATACTTAAATAATAGTTTTATGTGAGTATATAATAGTACCATCGGTCCGGATTAGTCTGGACATATCCGGACTTTTAGACTCTAGTCCGGATTTTGTCCGACTCTTTAATTTGTCCGGATTTTGGAATATAAGTAACATAAACTACATATTAAATAATATCAAAAAAGTCTTAAATCTTTATTAACTTCTCATTTATCTAAAAACAAAATATAAAAAGTGAATAATGTTTCCATGTTGTGCCTAAAAAGTCCGGACTTTTATCGAAATGTCAGGCTTTTTGTCAGAACATTTCCAATTCTTAAATGGTAACCCTATGTGAGCCAATATAGGCCCCTTTTTTTCACAAGCGATCGGCAGGTGAACGAAGTTTCGGAGACTAACTGACGATTCGGACTCATTATATTCGGACACAGTGTCCGAATTGACACTTTATAATTTTATTATTGTTTTCACTGACGATTCCGACACCAATAAAAATAGCTGCTTTGTACAGTCAGATAAAAAACTTCTAAGTATAGATTTCTTTACATTAATGCGATTAGAGTTTGAGGCCCCAGGTGATATCTAATCATTATCATAATGAAGTAAGTTTTTTTGCTACGCTTTCACGCTAAACCGCTTAACCGATTTTGAAGAATTTTGGTACCTACCTATAGATATAGATGGGACCTTGGAAACGATTATAGGCTACTTTTTTTGCGAAAAATTAACGCGAGCAAAGCTCTGCTGCGCTAATGTTATCGGCAGTAACTCCAACTATGGTAAAAAATGAGTTATATTGATCGAGAATTAGCATATTAAGCTCTATCAGATGAGCTGACAGGTATTTTGATATCTTTAATTGGAACTGACATATGTCGTTAAAGATAAAGGCAGTAAATCAACAATGCGAAATATCTTCCAGTCAGTATAATAGTTACGCCTGCCTTACAAGTAAAGTTATATGGCTAGGATGGTAGGATGTAACTATTACTTGAGATAAATGCAATAACTGCGTATACTGCGGATATTCTATGTAAAGCTTGTTTTGTATTCTGTATTGATTAAGCATTTAAAACATTAGCAGTACATGAACACGCTGTGGATATATTATGCATAACTTATTTTTAAGATCTTACTTAAGTAGAATATCAGCAGTACGAGTATCTACATATACCATACCTAACTATCGATATACCTTTTGTTATTTCACCTTATTTACTTGAAATATCAGCAGTAACTCCGTATACTGTAGTTATACGTAAGGTATGTTTTCTCTTGCACCTTTATTACCTAAAATATCGCTAGTAATTAAACGTAAGTAACTAATTAAAAGGTGACGTAGCAAGTACTCACTTGTTGCAGGGACTTGGCTCCCTCGTAATCTAGATCGTGACCGATCAGCCACACCATTTCCTGGCACCACGTCGATCCTATTACAAATAATGGAATCCTTAATAAAACCTCGTTAGAGAATCAAGATTATATGTGGCGAACATTTATACATACATATACATTAATTACGACTACTATCCACGAAGGGTTAGTCAGAGACTAGGCAATGAGGACCGCAAAAACAGTCTCTGCCATAGTCCACTATTCACCAAATTGAGACTGCACGTGTCCTCAATGTGACAGGCGGTGAGCTCATCGCCGCTCTATGCTGTTGGAAGATGTGCATGCAGTCTTTCAAACTCAATCTCAAACTCAAAATATATTTATTCAATAAACTCAATTAAAAGTACTTTGAATCGTCCCAATTTTTTACCTACCACCCATTCAGGACGTCATTTTATAACTGTGCCAAAGAACGGGCGCAAGAAACCACAGTCCTTTAGTTCGTTAGTCGCCCTTTACGACATCCAAGGGAAGAGAGGAGGTGGTAGTATTCTTTCACCGTTACGCGACACGGTTTGTATTTGCACGGGTGGCGTACCAACTCAAAATAAACCTTATGGCGACATGCACTTTATACGCCTTTAATCAATTCGCCCGCATTCAATTTAAAACCGTGTATAAACGTACCACTGCTGGGCACTCATGGGGAGTTAAGACGCCTATCTCGAATGTGATTTTTGCGTAAAATGCCCATTTTCGCATTTTGTAGTAATTTTGCAGTTGTATTTATCGCTTTTATCCAAATAGGATAATAAATTTATGCATAATATTACAAATCTCCATTCTGTGAGCATAAGTTGAATTCGGACGGCCGGCGCGGCGCATCGATTTTGTAGTAATTTTGCAGTTGTATTTATCGTTTTTATCGAAATAGGATAATAAATTCATTATAAAATCTTTATTCTTCATGAAGTAACAATTACTCTGGTAAAAATTTTGCTCAATAATATTATCGTAGATAGGAGAAATACACAGTTTAGCGATTTTCGAAGTTTTTTGGTTTAGAATAAGATTATTTTCCTATATAAAATCAATGATATCTAAAAATTCCGAGGCCGCTACGCACTATTCGACTATCTAAGAGATAACATTATTTGTGAAACTTAACGAGTGCCCCCTTACAACAACCACTGGGCCCAAGGGCTTTACGTGCCTTCCGAAGCAAGAAGTTGGAGTTCTTTTTTCAAATTTGGTCAAACAACCAGTCACCCGGCATTGCGAAAGTTGCTAAACTGGCAAAATTGCAAACACGTTAACCCGTAGCGCCATCGATCATTCATTTACTATACTTACTACATTGAATTATAATGTACTACGTACCATTATAACTCAATGACTTACTATACAGAAATATTTAAAGGGATTGTCTTAAGGTCCTTCTAAGTTGAAAGAACGCCATTCGAAAATTCTTTTGAGTGTGATTTTGTAATAAAACCTTTTTAAATAACATCGAGTGGGTAAAAACACAGACGTCTTATTTTACGTCTGTGGTAAAAACTTCTAAATAATTTTGATTTGAGAGTTTCGAAAGACGAAATGCTATTCTTTTTTTAAACGAGTATCGAGATAAGAGGTCTATTACATCTCGACATGTGATTTTTGCGTAAAATGGCCAATTTTGGCGTTATGGATCTCAGAAACAAAAATACATTATACAGTAACAATTATGACTTATTGAATAGTGTAGAATAGCTATTGGAATAGTGCATAGCGGCCTCACTTTTTGTAAATTTTGCTTAACTTTTTAATTAAACCCAAAATTGCAGAGAAAGATTTTCATAAAGTTCGCGAAGGCACTTTTTGAAGCTCATCGATTGAACTACTGTTCTAAACAAGTTAAATAAAAAAATTATAATGTTATCTCTTATATAGTCGAAAAGTGCGTAGCGGCTTTGGAATTTTTAGATATCATTGATTTTATATAGGAAAAAAATCTTAAACCAAAAAAAAAACTTCGAAAATCGCTATAAGTTAACTGTGTCTATCTCTTATCTACGATAATATTATTGAGCAAAATTTATACCAGAGTAATTGTTACTTCAAGAGGAATAAAGATTTTATAATGAATTTATCGTTATATATTATCGTTTTTATCGAATTCATATTTCGATAAAAACGATAAATACAACTGCAAAAATACTACAAAATGCGATGCGCCGGCCGTCCGAATTCAACTTATGCTCACAGAATGGAGATTTGTAATATTATGCACAAATTTATTATCCTATTTTGATAAAAACGATAAATACAATTGCAAAATTACTACGAAATGCGAAAATAGGCATTTAACGCAAAAATCACATTCGAGATGTAATAGGCCTCTTAACGAAACCAATTTCGAAAGTAGAAATATTATTCTTAATTAGAAACTGGTTTCGACCCTGGTTTAGAATGTGGCCGAAGCGAAAGTACCTTTAAAATAAGTACTGAATATAACTATAAGCTGGTTATAAGTTATAATATGGCTTATCTATCATTAAATTCTTTCCTGCTGCAGGGCTCAGGGCGCCCTTACCTTCTCTCTCAATTAATCTCAAAATAGCACTTGAAAAGACGACTACCTCAAGGTGAACCCGCGATCCTTTATGATTAAGGCAAAAGCTCTTCCATCTAAACTACCGGAAATTAATTTCCAAAGTTTTTGTTAATACTATTAGCCAAAGTTAAAATATTTTCAACTTTATACAAAACACTCGTTGAAATCGTAAAAGTACTAACTACTTCATCATCATCATCATCATCAGCCTATAAACGTCCCACTGCTGGGCACAGGCCTCCCACGTGAACAATGGCAGGTGGGGATATTGGGCCATAACCCACCACGCTGGCCCAGTGCGGGTTGGTGGGTTTTAACGGCTGCCATCTTACGACAACAACCGGGACCAACGGCTTAACGTGCCTTCCGAAGCACGGAGGAGCTCGAGATGTTTTTAAATTTGGTCACCCATCCAGCGACCCGGCATTGCGAAAGTTGCTTAGCGAGCAAGTTCGCAAGCCGAACGCGCTAGCCGCTGCGCCATCGAGCTAATCAACTAACTACTTAAATAAAAATTATTCAAGTGAAAGTTACGGCAACACCCATTACCACCAATGATATTTTATGTTGGTCATTGATTACCACTATGAAGCTATACATTTTCACTCACCAGTCCTAGGAAAAGAGCACATCCAAACATCGTCTTCCAGTACTTCCATATCCAGAATGTCTTGGCCTATGTTGACGTAGTCCACGGGCAGCACCGCCTTCCCCGGACTAACCTCGATCATACAATCCTTCTTTTCGAACATCCTGTCCAGAGTGTCGCCCATCTCCTTTCCCAACTTCGTGAAGGTTAGCTGTGGTCTAGTCCTCATTTTGAATGTTCTTTTATTTTATTGTCTATAGCATTGACATTGACACAATTTTCTTTTGTTAGTTCTTTTTTCAAAAATTAAAAGTTATCTTTCGTTTTTTCGGTCAGTCGTCGAAGAGGCGTCCTCCACAGTCGTCGCTAGGAAATGTATTGGCCGCGTGCGGTGCGGTACAGCTAGCATTTTCCGCACTCTCTCTGCGTATGATTCACTTTCGATTAAGTAGAAACTGCACTGCAAATTGACCGTGCACACTGGATAATTTTCTTGTGGTTGGTTACTGCAGTTTTGCGGTATACGCGAATTGCCTTGTCAACATACAATATGTATAGATTGAAGTTATAACTTCATAGTAGTTACGCAAGTTAGGTACTACTTAACAGAACATATCTTCAGAAAGTACACATGATGTACCTAATTGACATTAAAGTATTTCCTTATAACCAACATCAAAGCAAATATTTTATTTTATTTTATTTTAATAAACATGTTTGTTTATCAAAATGTTTCAAGTTGTTCGTTGTTGTTTTGTCGTACTGTAGACAGCACAGTTAGTAATACACTAAATTATGGAAGTAAAAAAACAAGTACTTAGGTATGAAACTTTACGTTAAAAATGTGCACCCACAATCATGTTGTTACTCTTTGAAAATAATATTGTGTAAAAGTTAATTTTCGAGAGGTGTTTAGATTATCCTAATGTTTATTATGAACTTACCTACATGTTTAAATAGTTAAAATAAATATTTGTATAGTAAGTAAGTACTTAATGTTTATTAAAGTTGAAATAATATTTTGTTTTTTACTAGATACATTGTTTACCTAAGTAACTACATATATTTTTGCAATGCAATGTAAAAAAACTAAATATGTAGGTACTTACCTAAAATATTGAGCAATTTTGAACACAACTAATTAAAATCAATATTAAATTAAAACGCGGAAATAGATCAATCCTGTTTTACTGACACAGATTTGAATGTAGAGATAATTGACTTTTTAGAAACAAAAAAAAAACAAAATTAAACAAATTAGTGTAACAAATCAACAACAACAAGAAAATCAATAGAGAAAACAACAAACAAAAAACCAAAATCATCAAAATACGATAAAATTTTACCCAGTAAATGAGATGACTGGCACTTTTTCGCGCTTCTGGACCACCTACCTGGCACTACTTCTGGCAGTATTTTGGATGTCACCTGGCACTACTTTTCTTTACTCAGAGCTCTATAAATTGTAGGTATACCTTCAATTGATTTTACAACCGCTTTGTTGCCCATCCACTCTCACACCCACCGCTGAAAAGCTGCCAGGCGCTCGAATTAATTAATAATGATAGTATGGCATACTAACTAGAGGGATTGCGTTGCTCTATAAATTGTATACCATTCCCGTATCTGGCTCTTAGACTAATGTGTGTAGCTACAGCTATGCGATTCTCTAAGCGGCACATAGACGCTGCGCACATGGCCGTGATCATAGATGTTACATACAGCTGTCACATCGTTCGCTGCGGTTTTCTGGTATATTTGGTATTCTGTAAGCTATAATACAAGAAATCAAAGAAGTGATTCCCTATCACACCCCCTTACAGCCTTGCGGAGCTAGTGTCGAGCAGCGTTGAAAATTATTTAGAAGAATACCTACCAATGATGTTGTTTCAGCCGCTGCTACCAGGGCTTAACGATGTTTGCGCTTAGAGAATCGCACTACAGCTCAATAGGGCGAGTATCTCACAAGCCTCACAAGCCAAGAATACAGAGTTCTGTATTCTGAGCCCAGAATTTATAATTTAATAAAGAATTAACGAATCAAGATTTTTACCAACCAATCCGCATTAAGCCAGAGTGGTGGGTTGATGTTTATTCATGCAGTTTTAATTTTAACAATTTAAAGTTCGCTTGACATAAGTCTAATATCCCATTTCTTCATTTATCATTCTACTCTACAGTCGTTCAGGCCACCTGTCTAGATCTCTAGTGTCCGCCGCGTTACTAACCTAAGTTGTACACACGGTTTCCTGGTGAAACAGAGCACATTACTACCAAAAATCGCCACTGTAGAACTCAATCGAAACCCTGAAACCTGAAGGCTTTTCTCCGTCCACTCATCAAACCTTCTAGACAAATCGTCGGACATAAAGTTCTTCCAGTCGCCGATCTCGCCTTTCCTTATAAATCTGAGATCGGTCTGCTACAGATAGGACATTCCGAATCTCCGTTCGAGAATGGCGTCAAAATTGACCGCTCTGTCATTCATCATGTTGCTGAAGGATAGGTGGTTGCAGAGTTTGTCTACCTCTTCGTCGGTCAGCTGTTTGTCAAGAAATTTAGTGATTCGACGGACGACGGCGGGCAGGATGCGTTTCATGTCTTCGAATTTGATGAAGAAAACGTCGGGGTAGTTGCGCCTCTTCCAGGAACCTGAACACGTACGGGTATGATGAGAACATATCTTTAAGAGCTCAGCTGTTGTGATACCAGATACAATAGAAATTCAATTGTTAGCAACGTCTAGGAGTCTTCAAGACAGACAAGGAATAAAATCAATTGCTGAAATGTATGTTGAGCTCGTAATTTATCAGGACAAGGTTTATATGAAATAAAACTTTTGGAAATTCGATATGGGATACGGGCTAAGAGTAGAGATATTGATAGATACTCTAAAGATACGGGATATTCACGCAGAGGATGCGGGCGGGCGGCTGGTTTTACATAGTTATTAGAAAGTAACGTTTTTATCAAATGTTTCCTGCACGTTAAACTGGCACGGGAGATAGCTTAGCTCTACATTTATCAGATAAATATAATTACAAATACAAATGTCTTACGGTTTTCAAGATATGTCATTGAAGTTACTAAGGATTCTTGTTAGTAGGAAAATACTCCATATCACCTCAGGTTGAACGAAAGCGGAATTCGATACGGAGCTAGATTGTGCAACAGGGTTGTGCCGCCATTACGTTGCCGCCCCTCAAGTTGCTTCTTAAGCCTACAACGATGGTTGCACTAAAGTAAAGCTTCGGCTAACGCGTTCGCAATGCTGGTTGGGTGACCAATTTAAAAAACTTCAAGCTCTTCATTGATTTGGAAAGTACTTTAAGTCATTGGTCCCAGTCACAGAACAGAAGAAAGAAGTGTCCCAGTTGTTGTAAAAAAATGGTAGCCGATAAAACCCATCAACCCGAATTGTGCATATTGTTATGGTGCCTTGTGTGTTGTGTCTGTGTGGCTCGATCTCCCCATGAGCTAAATTTCATGTACGTTTCGCGGAAAATTTCAGATATAAAGTAAACTATGGTAATGGCACAAAAGATCCCAATGGGTCGACGTGCTACTACGAGAGGGAGACCTCTGCAGGCCCCACTAGATAAGATAAGAAACTATGGCAATCACACAGCTATCCTGCTAGATCTCACCAAGTTGGCTCCAGACTAGTCCGAAGGGCGCGCAATCCTTGATGATGATGTCACAGAACTCCTCGAAGTGTCGCGCTTAACTGTTGTCAGCTGCACCGGACATAAGTGGAATTCTAAAAAATTACTCTTGCGCCGCCGTATCGAACTATAAAAACTGTACAGGAAAGGTTAGCAGAGATAATCAACAAGTTTCCTATTTAATCGCTAAGTAGATTTGTTATTAATAACTTCAAATTGTTTGTTCAATTATATGGAAACCAAGCGTGTCTCGATCTTTTATCTGTGTCCATTTAAACGGACTGGCATGCGCCTTCTATTTAGATCTATTTCTGTGTGTGACGTTCATGGGCCGATGATGATGATAAATTAACATAGCAGTGTGTAATGTAAAAGGTTCCTTATCCGTTAACAAACGACCGCTTTGCATCAGTTTAGCGCGCAACGCCGTTACGCGCGCGGTCGAGCGGGCCCGTGCCTCGTCCAACCATTTCCCCTATTATGCCGTGATTACGCCTCACACTTTGCACGAGGTTATACAACTTGTTTAGTTTCCGTTATGACTTCCGGTGTCTTCGTTTTCTATATTTATTTCTTTTATAAGACCGTGTCGCGTAGCGGTGAAAGAATACTACCACCCCCTCTCTTCCCTTGGGTGTCGTAAAAAATTACTAACAGACTAATTACTGCACATACACCCAACAGCATAGGGCGGCGAGATGGGTTCACCACCTGTCACGCTGAGCACACGTGCAGTCGCTATTTGGTGAAAAGTGGACTTAATGGTAGAGGCACATAATACTGTAGCAGAGGACTGCTTTTGCTGTCCTCATTGCCTAGTCTCTGACTAACCATTCGGGGATAATAGTCGTGATTATTATATGTATGTATGTATAAGACAAAGGGGAAGTGCTTTGAGTGTCCAGTGTTAGTGCACCGTGCAGAAGCCGTTAAGACTGAGTTTGTGTACATCTGTGGTGAAGTTAACCCATAAGTTATACCTAAGTTTAGTACTAACTACTTTAGTACTACTAGTACTTACTCGTAGTGAAACTAGGGTACTAACCTTAGTACTATCTACTTTAGTACTAAGGTTAGTACCCTAGTTCCACTACGAGTTAGCGTTCAGACTTCAATTCGTCAACGATAAGGCCGAATGTGGAAGCGCGCGAAAAATTACAATAACACGTTCCCATAATTACTTTTTGAAGTAGTAAACAGTAAAATTAAAATCTGCGAAAATTTTGAAATATTGTTGAGGCTTTATTCTGTGGAATACACCCGATGGAAACACGATTTGATAAAGTTGGCTCGATAGAATAAATTCACAAAGTTAAGTGTCATTGTATCTTCTTTTCCAGGTTTTATTCTTAAAATAAGTAATTTGATAATAATATCATGATGACTCCTAAGAGTCATTTACCAAAATGAATGAAGTTCATAGATAACTTGAGGGATTATAACCGATCGTTTTTTATTTATTACATCTATCATATTTTTTAGATATAAAACGCGATTATTCGCACCGCTTCGCTGATATACCCGTCCCTTACCGTCGTACCGTCGAGAGAGCGAGAGAGAAGCACTCGAATACCTCCCCCTAAGAGACCTATACATCTCGACTGTGATTTTTGCGTAAAATGCCCATTTTCGCATTTTGTAGTAATTTTGTAGTTGTATTTATCGTTTTTATCGAAATAGACAACAAATTCATTATAAAATCTTAATTCCTCATGAAGTACTTAACAATTATTCTGGTATAAATTTTGGCTCAATAATATTATCGTAGATAGGAGATATTCACATTTACCTTATAGCGATTTTCGAAGTTTTTTGGTTAAGAATAAGATTTTTTTCTATATAAAATCAATGAATCTAAAAATTCCGAGGCCGCTACGAACTATACTTACGACTATAAAAGAGATAACATTCTATTTTTTTTATTTGATTTGTTTAGAACAGTAGTTAAATCTAGGAGCTCAAAAAAGTGCCTTCGCGCATTTTATGAAAATCTTTCTCTGCAATTTTGGGTTTATTAAAAAGTTAAGCAAAATTTACAAAAAGCGAGGCCGCTACAAACTATGCCAATAGCTATTCTACACTATTCAATAAGTTAAAATTGTTAATGTATTTTTGTTTCTGAGATCAAGAACGCCAAAATTGGCCATTTTACGCAAAAATCACAGTCGAGATGTAATGGGCCTCTTAGGCTGATGATAATGATGTACTTAGGATTATAGTGTGCAATAAAAATATTGAGTATGTAGTCTAGTGGGTAGACGACTGCGTCTCAGACCCAGAGGTCCCGTGTTCGATACCCAGCAGGTCAGGCCGCAGCATATTAAATATTATGTTATAGTATAATTTTCGTACTCGATTTGGCTGGTTATAGGGCTTGTCTTTCATTAGTCCGTCCGCCTGGTTGGCGACCACCATCATAACTTAATATGTTGGTAACATCAATGTAACATGTTACGTTCCGGTAGAAACAAAATTGTTATTTTTTTTAAAGTTAGATCCTTAGGTATGTTATTTTTACGTGGATAACAATAATTGGCTTACAATTTTTTTAAATTATCTTTATACTTGCCACTGTAAAATGCTGTTGTAATGTAATCCCTATTAAAGAAAATAAAAAAATTAAATTAAATTAACCAACATTGGGAGTTTTATTGCAAAAATGTCTTACATGCATAGATAAGTACCTACAATATATACTCACGACCGAAGTCACGTCTACACACGACTATTATCTCTGAAAAGTTAGTCAGAGAAGACTAATCAACGACGACCGCAAAAGAAATCCGCTGCCACAGATTCACCAAATAACAACTGGACATGTGCTCAGCGTGATAGGCGGTGAGGTGAGCCCATCGCCGCTTCCACCATTAGATTAATAAAGCTCCAAAAGTCTAAATTAACCAGGCACGATTCTTGATCGCTTATCAAGATATTTCATAAGTTCATGAAAAGGCTTGCCGTCATACAAAGTCGCATAAGTTCGCACGTCTTGGAATTGCGAATATTTCCATTTATAGCGATTATTAGCAGACTCCACCGTCGTACAACTAGCCCCTTCGTATCTAAACAGGATTTTATTATACAATATAGACTAGGTACCTACAAGTCTACCTAGGTAACTGAACTTTCATCCAGTCGGGTGACTTTCAATTTCGCTAATGTAAAACTTAGCTCAAGTTCGAGTAGTTAGGTGGGTGTATAAATGTGGTATTTCCTGCTATGTTAGTAAGTATTAATTTGAGATAAGGGAACAGACTATTTTAACGGGACCTAACACGATTTATTTTGTTAGTTTCATCCGCGATCGATGCTGCGGCCGGCCGTGGTCACAAGCGAAGTGTCACAAGTGGTTCGCTTGTGACCACGGTACATAATAACAAAATAAATCGTGTTAGGTCCCGTTAAAATAGTTTTAATGCAATGCAACGCGATAGTTTAAAGTGTTATAAAGAAACAAGTAAGTAACTATTTTTATTTTAATAAGGTCCGGTCAGTTGGAAAGCGTAGCAATATACTCAGTACAGTACATCACAATACTCTTACTATTAGTGTTTTCGTATGATACGGTTCACCTTTCCATGTAAGTACACTATTTGACTCGAACCTGCTCTTGAGAGACGATTCTCAAACCCAATATATCTGCTAACTACTGGACAGTTAGACCTACCTACATTATTGTTAATAATTTCTTATGTAAGTGACTGTAATGGTTTTTAATAAGAAATAAATATTCTTTAAACATAATTAATAATAAATAAATAAATAAATAAATCTTTCCTACAATCACACCAATTATCTAGCCCAAGAGAAGCTTCGAAGAAACTCGTTAAATGGTTACTAGACAACGGATAAACATACTTTAAATACTTAAATACATACTTATTATACATAGAAAACACCCAGACCCGAGACAATTTAAAAAAACAATAATTTCTAAATTGACCCGACCGGGGATCGAACCCGGGACCTCCGAGATGGCGACACCATGAAAACCGGTGTACAAACCACTCGACCAAGGAGGTGGTCAAACTATAATTCAATCGTAAGTAGTCGAAATCGTTGCCGGTCGTCAAGTACTGTGTAAGTTACCTACCTATGTTAAATAACTAGGTGATTTTAATGACGCCCTACGTAAACACGCATAATATAAACTTCCCACTGCTGGGCAAAGGCCTTCTCATATGGATAACGGCGCATGTGGAGATTGGGCCATAAGCCCATAACCCACCACGCTGACCCAACGAAGGTTGGTGGGTTTTATCGACTGCCATCTTACGACAATAGCCGGAAGTGTTTTCCGAAGAACGAAATCAAGCTAAGGCTCACTTGAGATACTTACATAAATAAATTTATACAACCAGTTAACGATAACTATTACTTAGAATAGAATAGAAGAAAATAATGTTGATTTGATACACTGCAACAACAGTGGGCGCAAAACAGTGTAAGTATCCATGGACGAACAGAATTCAGTACCTAGGTAAGTACCTACTTATTAATGTAGGTACTTTATTAAAATAATGGTTCAATTTACAAGAAGTAAATACCTAGTTAAAAATGTTTTTGAAAAACATTCTAGTGCTCCCTCAGAACTAAAAGTTCTTCCCCTGAAGGTTCTTTCTGGCTACACTCAAACAAATCAATAAGGGGGTGCGAGCGAGATGCCACTCACTATTCACATCTCTTTCTCTATTTGTGTATTCACCCAATCGCCGTGCGTGATGTTGCGACCCCCTCGTTTCCATCGTAACATCCGCGTTTTCGCTTTTCATTCAATTCCCTTTCACTTGTCAAATGTACAAAATTGTAAACAAATAGAAGGTTTCACAAGTCCAACACGAAATGGCTCTAGTAAATTCTAGTTTAGCATACGAAATACTGCTTTACTTGAACAGTTTTTATCTGGGCATGTTCTTTGTGTGTGAGGTTGCCATGGGAATACTGAAGGCGATAAACGTGTCGTATCCAGACAATGCCTTGTTGACTGAAGCTGGAATATTTTGTGCGCTGTGCATCGTAGAGGTGATCCGAATATACCTGGGGCGGCGAGGAAACTTAGCTAGTAAAAGTAAGAGTTTGTTCATCATTCGATTTGCCTATTTCACAGAACACCTAATAGTACTACTATGTGCCGCAACAGTGACTCGTGTATAGATAAACGCACAAGAAAATGTACAGTCTGCTCAAAAATATAATAGGAAAAATACCTATTACATAACTATTATACATACATATAATCATGACTATTATCCCCAAAGGGTGTAATGAGGTCCGCAAAAGCAGTCCTCTGCTATAGTCCACTTTTCTAACAGGTGGTAAGGCCATCGCAGAAGTACCTATTAAATTAAATAAAAAGAAATATCACAACATACTAACTTACAGTTATCTAATAAACTGTGCGTAAATGTGCACATTTGCACATGATTTTTTAAAATCTCCAGGTATACAGGTGTTTACGCAGACGAAATCTCATTTTGTTTTTTTTTAGGTATTATGGGGCTTTGCATGTCCTGTGATGTGGTGTCCCTCGAAATTTATGATAAAAATTCTTAACAGCCTTATTTTTTTTGTTCCAGAGGTTCCCGTTTTCTTCTCCGTCATCCTTACTATACCGTCAGCAATAGGGGTGTGCTATTTCCTCATATACCAGACATACATTCTGCGCTTGGAATACATTTGGTGTGCAGTGATGCTCATGTTCCATGCGTTAGAGTTAGCATTTGCTATTCTCTTCATCCTAACAGTGTGCAAAAATCAACAGTTTGAATAGAATAAGTACAAAAGTACCTCATTGCCAAAGAGATACTAATGCCAAATAACACGGACTGAAATAAAATAATTATAGGTACATAATAATAAATTATACATTCCAAATTTTTATACCGTTTGATACTTAGAATAATAACGCTATAGAAACCAAGTTCGCGCGCCTATTTTGAAGCACATTAATTGGAGCCAGAAATGGCACCCTACGCCGGACCGCTCCGTAGTGTTCAATGTGACAGAGCGCCGAACGTGTCTCGCGAAAACAAAAAAAAAATGACGGTTTGTGCAGTTAAATTGTGTCACAACACATCTGAAAAACAAAAGAAGTATAATAACATCACTTTTCACAGGTAAGCTTTCAGTATTTCATAGTATCTTGTAGTTAATTAGGTTAAAATATAAACGTACTGCAGTGTGATTCTCTAAGTTAAAGTCTCGGTAGCAGCGGCCTGCGCAGTGCTGTCTCTTTCATATTCATAGAATTGGAAAGAGACAGCAGATCACGGCCATGCGCGCACGTCACGCGTGTGTGAATCGGTTTAGTGCTTCATTTTTGACAGAGCGCTTGTATGAAGACTATCTTTCTATAGCGTTATTATTCTAAGGTTTGATAACTAATAGTTGTTCAATGTTGCAAGCTGTTTCCTATTCCACTCGAAGTGTAGATTAAGCTTTTGTGATTAGTTGTAAGACATTACTTATAAGTTTTATACAGATTTAAGTTTGTTTAAGACTCGCAAGTTTTTATGAGGCCTGTATGTAGCGGTTAACTATTGATTTCACTGCTTCTAATGAAAGACTGCTAAAATATTTTATTATTGTTAACAATTTAGATTGTAATGCTCTATTTAAAAATCTACAATTAATAATTAATTATAAAAATTTAAATTTTAAATTATAAATGGTTTTCATAAAACCTTCATGACTAGATGTGTCCAAAGTCATGTAAAAAAATGGTTAAATAAAAGATAGAGGTAATCTAACAATTGTTTTTATTCTAATAATAATCCTATACAAATAACTTATTTCACTCTTCTTTACTTGGCTGGGTGATGTGTTCAGGCATTTTCACACATTCTACTTTGGTGACCTTTAAAGCGCAACCTTCGGGAAGGTTTCTCTCTATATACTCTAAATAAGTGTCGCATGTTGAGCTTGTTAGCCTCTGCAAATGTATAAACCTGAAGTAAGTGCGTATTTCATACTGAACTTTGTGTTTCTTATAGATGTGAACACATCTGAGTAGAGTGTGCCTTTCCTTTTCAGCCTTCCGTAATGCCCAGCTGTAACAACAACAAAATAGTTAATAAAAAAAATTGTTTTTTTCTACAAATCACTAGACTAGCGAACAGGCTTGTGATCCAACTAATGACAAGTATCACCATGCTATTTACATACATCCATAGAGTAATAACTAAAGCAAAGAAAGAGTCCAAATCACACTCATATAGTTGTCTTATTTTTTCAAATGGGCCATAAACATTGAAAGAAAAAAGACAAAATCAGTTGACAAAAACGTCAAATGTCCAGCAAAAAAAAACCGGTCACCATTTAAGATACTGAATTCAAAAGCAACTTTAGTCACGGGTCTGAATGTTTTTTAAACAAAATGTAATTCGAATGGAGACCAAACGGAGTGCACACTCAAATGTCATAGCACTCCTTCTATGCTTTAGTTATTATTCTAAGCATACATCAGAGGGTAAGCAGAGACCAAGCTTTTCATTTGTTGCAATCTAGACACACATCTTTTGTACCCTATTTTATTATTAATCTTAATTAATGGCTTCACATTTAGCATTAAGCCAATTTCAAGCCATTTGTGGCCCGCGCATTGTAAATAATTGTTATTTTTAATTGTTTTTCATTTTATTTTTCTTATGTTATTATTGCTTTAAAATAAATTAGATACTCAAAGACAATCTAATTAAAATTTACAAAATGAATTATTTAATTAAAATAACACGAATTTCTTTTTTGTCATTTTTGTCATGTTTAAAACACTTGACCTAACCAGCCCTAGAAGTTTCTTGTGGTTTCTAGCAGTCACCTTATATATTTAAAAAAATTATTTAGTTTTGTACGGTAGATTGAGTTAAAATGGAGGTTCACAACATGTGTTGTTGCTAAAAGAACACAGGAGAAACTCTGTACCCTATTTACTTCCTTATTTGCTGATGTTAATCACTGCCACATCATAAAATAAAACAGACATAATAGAAATTCAACTGTCAGTAATCTCTAGGTGCCTTACAAATAAACAGAGAATAAGGTCGGAATAGTTATTCCGTGTTTTGTCTTTTTTTCTTTAATTTTCAATTACGTTAACATGGCAGGAACAAAACACGGAATAAATATTCGAAGATTATTCTTTGTTTATTTGTAAAGCACAGAATCTTTGTGACAGACAAGGGGCTATCCCTTTGCTTGCACTCATCATGTTAAATATGTAAAAGACATTTTGTCTATTTCACTTTACGTTAATATATTGCTAGATCATTTAAATATATTATTTTAAAACAATAAAACTAGTCCCAACTTACTTTTTTGTGACTTCAATGCCTAAGTGTGATGCAGCAGCTACACAGAACCACGAATAACTTAGTAAGACTGCCGGGTCGACTCCTCGCATCTCCAACTCAACTTTTTTGAATAGTTTGTCCAACTCCAAAGAAGCATGAGGAACCTCTTCAATTTTCTGTATTGGCGCAGTGACAGACGCTGCGAGAGACCGTACGCTTACATAATTGTTGATAATTACAGGACGAACTAATTGTGTTGAACGCAGAACATTCTAAAACAACAATCTTTTTAGTATTTAGGTACTATCCAATTTCGTAAGTAGAAAATTAGATTATGTTGAAGAAAATTAGTTTTGCTGGCTAGTCAAAATAACCTTACCCTGATCACGTTCATGTTGGTTTGTAACGTGAGAGAAAACTCACTCACGTTTAATAATATTGATCAAACAAAAAAGAAACTGGATTTATTCGATAGGTACTGATACTATAATGAGAAGAATTTTATTTTAAATAAATAAAAACACCCAGGCCGTCCTAGGCAGACTTGACTGACTGACATGACAGTGACAGTGACATGACATGACAGCACGCTTATCGGCTGAGTCGCTGACAGTCTTTTTTTTAAAGGCAAAGGAAAACAGTGTATGCGGCATTGCAGCCTAGTCTTCAGTGATTTGTCTTTATTTATTAAAGAACAAATTCCTTAAAATGCCCATGAATTTTAAACATTGTTGCACTTTCTGGCAACAACATTTTTTATTTTTATCAAAAGTAGTTTATTTATTATGAAACTCTTTTTTTTCATAGGAAGCCCGGTAAATGAAACTCCACTTCCAGTTAACCCTGATGCTAACGGGAAGTGGAGTCCTGGCGCGAAAACAACTGGTGCAGTGTCAGAGTCGTAGCATCTGTCACTCTCGCCCGGCCGGCCCACAACGAGGCCTTTTCACGCCTCGTTCGAAGGACGACATTTAAGGACACCGAGTTTACGTGAGGCTGTCCTAAACACGGCTTCGATGTATTCGCGAGAGGACGCGGATTCTATATGTCGGATGTCGATATGTCGGATTCTACACGCGGATTCTATATCGCATAAGCAGGAAGCCAGCGATCCAGTTGCAAAACTTAGCGGAAGACCTTATGCCAGGAGCTTGGAGATAAAGTTTCGTGCCACGCCACTACCCGATAAAATGCCTTGGCTCTAACAAAACTGACAGCCAGTGACTCGCCACGCTTCTCATCTCATAGATGACGTGTACAGTGTAACGCATGCTAGAAGATCATCCGGTTACCGTTCCGGCCGAAACCCTTATTGGCGATCGTGAATCAAGGAATGATCTTAATGACTTCTGATAGAATTTATTTTAAATATTACGTATTTAAAGTTTGAGCCGTATCGCGTAGCAGTTAGAGCATTAAAATATAATGCTCTAAGGTAGCGGCTCATTTTAAGAATATTACCACCCTCTCTCTTGCCTTGGGTGTAGTAAAACGGATTAGAGACTGCACATACCTACATCCAACAGCACAGAGCGGGGATGGGCTCACCACCTGTCACGCTGACTGAGCACATGTACATGTGCAAGGCTGCACGTGCAGCCGCTACCGCTATTTGGTGAAACGTGGACTATGGCAGAGGACTGCACTTGCGGTCCTTCCGGGATAATAAGTATCTTAGTCGTGCGTGATTATATGTAGGTGGGTACTTTGTATATGTTACGGTAAATGTGATTCATTGGAAATTATTAATAATTACCAAGTTCAACGGTAAATGTAATAAATTACGTATTCACTTTTACCGATTATTATTAATAATTAGGTAAGTACACCATAGGTTGGGTAGGTAAATGTAATAAATGAGGGCTTAGGTCAGTTTTGTTTAGCTCCAAAATGTATTTTTCCAGCAAACAAAGTGAATTGTGCTGCTTTTAATGGTCTACGGCAGAACATCTAGGTTAGAGCAGTGATTACAATTTATTTAAAACAACGCACGAGCCGAGCGTGCGAAGCGAGCGTGCCTCGAGCGGCAGGTGGCCTGTGAATTTAATTAGGTAGGTATTAATAATAACCACATTTATAACATTTACCGATCTCTTTTTTCCGTACCCAAAGGGTAAAAACGGGACCCTATTACTAAGACTCCTGTCTTCGTCCATTAAATATTGCGAGACAAAATATAGTTTAATAATTACAACGTCAATGTATTATAAACATTTGTACCGTGGTGTTAGAGATGTTTTTGCAATGACGTAGGGTTTATTAAGTTCGAACTGTGAACACTTAAATAGCTGTCCTAATGCTTTTGTAATGCACTGAACATCTTCATTGTCAAAAATATTGCTAGCTTAGTGCTTTTGTAATGCGATTAGCAACTTCATTGACCATAATAATGCTTCTTTAATGCCATTGTTACCTTCCTTGACCACATTAATGCTAATATATAATGCCTCTGTAATGCAATTAAACAACTATTTGCAGACCTATATAGGGTCTAAAGTCGAATAATTTGTGCCCAAATAAGCATTACAGTAGCCGTATACACGTGTGTAATGCTACTATACAACCAAACTCTAAATGCCATAACGATACAGAAATGCTGAAATGCGGCTGTTATACTGCTTTGATGTGTTACTTGGGCACTGTCCGTCCGTCTGTCTGTCCCCAGGCTCTATCTCATGAACCGTAATAGCTAGACAGTTGAAATTTTTAAGCTATAACAACAATTACTAAAAACAGAATAAAATAAATAATTAAGGGGGCTTCCATACAAGAAACGTGATTTGAATAGTACCTACCGTTTTTGGGGACCGATTGCACATAACTGGATGAGAACGAAAGACGGTAAAGATGCGTTAATACGGGAGACAACTCCGCTGCACACTTTTTCAGGACTATTGCTAGGATGCCATCGGGACCTTCTTTATCTATTCCGTGATCAGGTCAGGAGTTCAGGACCATTAGCTTTTTAGACATCAATGGGCGATTTTCTGACAGCCCAAATTAAAAAGTAAAAATTTGTTCAAAAACACCCGATAGATGTCGTTTTATAAAAGACGGCCACCAACCGTACCTACCTAAGGGCTGTAATAAATTCTACACTTTTACTTGTCTACCAAAAGAATAAAAAAATAGTAAGTCCTTACCTATTTATATTCAGGACATCCAGAACCTATTTCTATTTTGGAATAGAATAAATATTACGCAGCCATACACGTGTTCTTCATGAACCCGCCTTTTACTATGCGCCATACTAATCTATGCTAAGCGCCATCTATGAAGTCATTTACGAACCAATTTCTTTTTTTTTTTGATATCGGAAAATCGCCCTTTGACTGTAGCACCGCACGGATATCTCACTGGCCGATTTCAATATCAGTAGGTATCAGCTATATGTAGTGTAGCCACAGCACACAGAGATTGATCTATTCCTACGGCTTGTGAGCTAAGATTAGTCAGGACATCTGAGTGGTGGCAGCGAGGGTTGGCATAAGTTAGATTGCATGGCTTTGGCCAGACGCCAGTAGCTACCTACTGCTGCCCCTAAGATGCGTCAGGAGTTCTTGGCCTCCTCATACAACGCGCTGGGCATCCGCTCCAATGTAGGCCCTTTTACAGACCAGTTGGCATTATTATAGGCTGCTTTCAGCAACCGAATTTATTTATTTATACTAATATTATAAAGCTGAATAGTTTGTTTGCTTGAACGCGCTAATCTCAGGAACTACTGGTCCGATTTCAAAAATTCTTGCAGTGTTCAATAGCCCATTTATCGAGGAAGGTTACAGGCAATATTTTTTTAGGTACGGGTACGGGTAGTAACCCGTGCGTAGCCGAGGCGCGTCGCTAGTTTGTTATATCCTACTGTAGCTATCTACACAGCTGCAAGACATAAATTACGACGCGCGCTCCCGCGCTTCGATGTTACATGTGTCTCGTCCGATGGCCGCCGCGCAATAGCGAGCTTACAGAGCCGCCGCGAATATTTATATGCGGCGCGCATCGACAGCCACGCGGCTGCCGCGAGCCGCTTCAGCCGCTGCGTCATGCCAAACGCAGCGCACCCTAGCGTTCATTTATGAACACTTAATAACTGCTTTGTATATATACGCCTCTAGTTGTAACATGTAAAATTTGTATATAATAAGCTAAGTTTTCCAATAAATTCATTCCAATCTCAAGTCTAGATGGTATTATTACTCTCTAAACCCCCATCGGCTAAAGTGGTGACCCCGAACAAGAAGAACATTAAGAAGCAACCTACCTATAATCAAGATAGTCACTATGGCCGAAAAATCCGAGGAATCAAGCAGCTCAAGCTCCAAACCAACTACGGAAGTCAAAATGATGGAGCAGACACAAGAAGTCAGCGTCGTGTCGTCATCGTCAGCAAACCACCAACAACCTTCACCGACACAACCGAAGACTGAAACACAATACCTAATCAAGGAAATACGAAGATTGTCACTCGAAGTCGCATCGCTTCGCACCCGCCCGTCGCATTATCAAAACAACTACCTACGAAGCCGTTCGCCGTACAATCGACAACAACGCACGTGACAGGGAATATGAACATCCGAAGCTATTGTACTGTTAAACACTTACTAAAGAACTTGTAAATTTGAATTTCTTTTACTGTAAACTTTAATTTTTCGTGTCGCGGTGGATTGCCACAGCCGTTTATATTTTAAGCCTTAGTAGCGACCTCTAGTTGGCCGTGGGCGCACCAGTCGCTGCTGCGCGTGAGCATGATTTAAGTTAAAGCAAGTCGTACCGTAGAACGATTGAAAGTGAAATCGTCTAGATGGCGCTGTTTTATAATTTTGCATCATCATTTCAATAAGATATTTTCAAAATATATGACATCGTCTATGATTGGTTAATGTGACCTCGTCTATGATTGGTCAATGCTAGCAGCATACTCTATTTTGGCATTTATTGCATAAAGTCGATAGTTTAATGATTGCTAAGGTTATTATAAATAAGTTGTTTTATTTTCAAAACCGTTTTCAATAATTGTATTTTGTGTTAGTACAATAATAATGCTTAAAATGTGACATCATCTGTGATTGGCCAGTGATACTGAATACTTTATTATTGTAATTATTGAATCAAATCAATAGTTTAATGTTTGTTATAGTTGTTACAATAATCTTGACCTATTTCAAAACAGTTTTTCATTAACTGTACTTTGTTTATGTACATTATAGTGTTGTTTAAAATATAATTAATTGTGATTGGTTGATAGCAGCACTACCAACCGTTCGTTAATCTGTTCATCTTAAAGTGGGATTACGGGGGTATATAAAGGACTTCCCTTTGCATAGGCAGTTAATTATTATCTACAGGCAGCTACATCATGTGAAGTTAAGTAATTGTTTTCATTAATACCCTTTTTTTATTATTTTTGTGTGTTAAATTGTTGTTGTGTGTTATGTATTGTGTTGGAGTCCTACATGTAAACATATTACGCATAATGTATGGCAAATTATTATTCCCATCATCTTTATTGTATTATTATGTTACGAATTAAAGGATATAATTTGGTAATCATCGCTATAGTACCTTGCGATATAGGTATGTGATGTTAAACTGTTTTAACACTGTTGTAAAAAGAATTTAGTATGTTTGTTTGCTAATCTACAGTTCCTGTGTAGTCTTTAATAAATTAACTTTAAATGACATTATGTAATCTAGTTTTCATTTTGTTTCATAAATAAATTATTTGTTACATGGATTTTGAAACATGTTTTTATTAAGTACTTCATTGCCTGATTTTCTACTATATACAGGCAGGGATTACAGCCCCAGCTATCTTAAACTCTCATTTATTATTAAAGTTTATTTCCTTGGTTATCTTATCTTATCTTTAGTCAACTCCTTACTCTACTCCCTAACACACACATCGCAACCGCTCTACAACACGTTCGCCGTCTCGCTCTCGCACTACGCAACGCACCGACCATATACCTACACCTGATAGCGATTATTGCTACTACCACCAACGTTTTGGAAGAAAAGCAAGAAGATGCCAATCGCCATGCTCTTTCAACAAGTCGCAACATCAACCACAGCAACATAATAACGTCGACGAAGCCTCGTTAAACTATCTGAACAAAACAAGCCTTCTAAAATGTTTAGAATGTTTGAATAAGTTAATTGTAAAGAAAATTATATTGTTTACATTACCTTATTGTAGTAGTTTGCCACAGGAGGAAAATTCTATTAGACATAAGCTTAACCTGACATTACATTTATTTTGCAAAAATGACTTATTGCATTTAATTGACACTAACAATTATGTTAGTAATTTTTATTTGACAAGAGATAGTTATTATCTGCCAAATTATTTTAAGCGACAAATAGCTTTATCGCTATCCTATTGTATTCAAACGTCAGCCAAAAACTTGGCTAAACAAGTTGCTTCTATTGAGCAATGTATATTTGACATAGACGTCAGTAGTGTTTCTACTGACATTCCAATTAATTATTTAAATTAAATTATATGACAAAAGAGGAAAACTCTTGCGAAATATTTGTTAATAAAATGAAATTAAATGAATGTAAAAATAGCTTTAGCAAAAGCCCATGTCAATCATTAAATTTAAAAAATGTACAATCTTTAAACATTGTCCACCAGAACATCCAAGGAATGATGGGCAAAGATTTGGAGATTGAATTGTTCATGAACTGTAATAAAATTGATATTCTTTGCATAACATAACACTGGCTTAAAGACCATCAGTTCATGTTCAATTTTAAGAATCATTTGGTAGGAAGTTCGTTCAGTCGAGGAAATGCAATACATGGTGGCTCCTTAATTATTGTTAGTAAAAAGTTTAAATTAAAGGAACGCAAAGACATAGTGAGCCTCTCGGTTGAGCGAACAATAGAAATAGCTTGTGTGGAGTTGGAGCAGTTTGTTGTATTAAGTGTGTACAGACCTCCTTCAGCATCATATGATTTTTTCGAAAAAGTTATGGATGAGGCATTACATAAAGTCCGTAATGTAGGTAAAACAATAATTGTTTGCGGGCATTTTAATATTAATATGTTAGAAAATTCCACGATGTCAACTAAAATTAAAAACCTATTTCTATCATACAACTTGAATCATTTATTTTTGGAGCCGACAAGAATAACTGCCACTTCGGCCACCTGTATTGATAACATATATACAAATGTAAAACCACTGGCTAAGCAAATTATTAATAACCTGGACTCTGATCATTGTGGCCAAATGGTCAGCTTTCCACACCAGCGTAAACAAGTGACGAAAAAGAATATCACTGTTGTACCAAAAACTGCAGGTCGGCTGGAACGCTTTAAAAGCAATCTAGATACAAAATTAAATTATTTAGAATACAATGACAACCCTAATGTCTTTTATAATAATTTTTTTAACATTTATTGTTCAGAATTTAATAAAACTTTTATTCCAAAAAAGATCTCAGTTAGTGGTACTGTAACTTTTAATGAATGGGCTACAATTGGTATTCACAGAAGTAGGAAACGCCTTTATGAACTTTATGGTGAGCGCAACTATAACACCAGCGATGACTTCAAATTATATGTTAAAAATTATTCAAAGTTATTCAAAAGAGTATGTCGATTAGCCAAGGCAAACTATCTGAGTTCTAAGATTAAGAATAGTAATGACAAAATAAAAATGACATGGAATATTATAAATAGTGAAACAGGAAAGGTCAAAAGTCGTAATAATGAGTTCAATTTAAATTGTGATAATAAAACCTTGACTTCTGATGCTGATGTTGCTGCAGCATTTGAGAGGTTTTTTACTGACATTCCAGTTTCAACTACAAAAGCCTTGATTTCCTCCCCCACTGTAGCTGAATCTGTTTTGAAGGAGAATGTTAAAGATTGTGAAAATAATTTCAGTTTTCAAAAAATTTGTGTTATAGATATAATAAAAACATTTAACACTCTCAATAAAAAGAAAACTGCTGATCTGTGGGGTAATTCCGTGGACGTCGCTAAATCTGTAATTATGACAATAGCTCCAGTTTTAGCTTGCATATTTAATGAATGCATTGACTGTGGTGTTTTTCCTGACCTCATGAAATATAGTAAAATAATTCCATTATTTAAATCAGGTAGCACTTCTGACCCCTCTAACTTTAGACCTATTTCTGTGCTACCCGCATTTAGTAACATTTTTGAAAAGTTAATGCTAGATCAAATGCAAATTCATTTTTATAAAAATAAACTTTTACATTGTAAACAATATGGTTTTACTAGGGGTCGCTCTACAACTGACGCCGGTGTTGAGCTTTTAATCCAAATATTTGATACCTGGGAGGAATCACAGGATGCCCTAGGGGTATTTTGTGATTTATCCAAGGCTTTTGATTGTGTTTTACATGAAACTTTGGTCAGGAAGCTTAACCACTACGGAATTAGGGATGCTTCTTTGAGCCTTCTAATCTCATACTTGAGTAACAGGATTCAAAAGGTCGACATTAACGGTAAAAGATCTCCGGGATCAGTGGTTAAAATGGGAGTTCCGCAGGGTTCAATACTTGGTCCATTCTTGTTTTTGGTTTATATTAATGACTTACCTTATTTTGTAAAAGACAGTCATGAGATAGTATTGTTTGCTGATGATACTTCACTTTTATTTAAAGTAAAACGACGACACCCAAATTATGACGATGTGAATAATGCGGTCTCAAAGATTGTTCACTGGTTTAGTGTTAAGAACTTGCTATTAAACGAGGGAAAAACCAAATGTGTAAGATTTGTATTGCCTAATGTTAAGCAGGTAATAACTAGTGTACAAATTAAAGATAAGAATGTGAATCCTGTGGACACCACTGTGTTTCTAGGCATCACGTTGGATGCCAAGCTTCAGTGGGGCCCACATATAGCTAAATTGTCGAATAGACTTAGCTCTGCGGCTTATGCAGTAATGAAGATCCGTCAGTTAACTGACGTTGATACAGCGAGATTAGTTTATTTCAGTTACTTTCATAGTGTAATGTCGTACGCCATTTTACTGTGGGGAAATGCTGCCGACATTCAAACTATCTTTGTGCTGCAGAAGAGGGCCATTCGAGCAATATATAACCTACAGGCTGGTGACTCTCTCAGAGAGAGATTTAAGGATATAAGTATAATGACAGTTGCATCACAATATATTTATGAAAATCTTGTGTATGTTCATAAAAATATTGAAATGTTTTCAAAAAACAGTGATATTCACAAATTAAATACTAGAAGTAAGAACAAATTAGCAGTGCCTTATACTAGGCTCCATAAAATAAATAATTCTTTTAAGGGTCTGTGTGTACGATTATACAACAAAGTACCAAATGATATTCAGAAATTAGATCTTGATAAATTTAAAATCAAAATCAAAGAAAAGCTTTATAAAAAAGCTTATTATAAAGTGTCGGATTATACAGAAGACAAAACAGCTTGGATCTGAAATGCTCCAAGTACCTACTCCAACAGCTATTTCTAATTGCCTATAATTAATTTATATAGAGCACCATATTTAATTAAACTATTTACATTCAAATTCATATTTTGTATTTTGTGACCTGGTAACGACATATAATATATATATATTTTGTAAATGTCGTTGCTTCTGTGCGCTGTGGTTTCTTGCGCCCGTTCTTTGCCACAGTTAAAAAATGATGTCCTGAATGGGTGGTAGGTTAAAAAATATTTGGACGTTTCAAAGTACTTATTAATTGAGTTTATTGAATAAATATATTTTGACTATTGACTATTGACTATTATCAAGAACGTTAGACGAGGCGGGGTCAGACGTTCTAGGTAAATCTTACCGTCTCTTCTTTACCGACAAGAAATCCAAACTGAAGTTTCTCATCGACACTGGAGCAAACGTATCAGTTATTCCAAGGAAGAAAGGGACAACAATGAAAGTTTTACCATTCAATCTGTATGCTGCGAACAACACCACGATAAATACCTACGGCGAATTATCACTCGAACTCAACCTCAACTTACGAAGACCGTACAAATGGAAGTTCATCATCGCCGACGTCAGCAAGCCTATCATTGGAGCCGATTTCTTATGTTACCACGATCTGCTGGTAGACCTGAAGAACAGAAGACTAGTAGATAGCGTCACTAAGTTATCAATCGTCACTCCAGGCTGCTACACCGATGTACCTACAGTTCGCAGTATAGACTTAGAACAACCATACCATGACATCCTCAACGAGTTTCCCGGTATCACAAGACTCACTGCAATGAAACTTACTCCGAAGCACCACGTGGAACATTATATCGAGACCACTGGCCCGCCACTACACAGCCGAGCCCGTCCATTACCACCACACCGCTACGAGAAAGTGAAGAAAGAATTTGAGTCTATTATCGAACAAGGCCTATGCAGACCAAGCAAGAGTCCATGGTCAAGCCCACTACACGTTGTACCAAAAAAGAATGGAGATCTTAGAATGTGTGGAGACTATCGCCGACTCAATGCAATAACGAAACCAGACCGTTATCCGATTCCACGCATCAAAGACTTTACCTACCAACTCACCGGAAATAAAATATTCTCAACAATTGACCTCATACGAGCGTATCAACAGCTACCTAACAAAGAAACTGACATAGAGAAGACAGCCATCATTACACCATTCGGGTTATTCGAATTTCCACAAATGTGCCCAGGTTTAAAGAACGCTGGACAGACTTTCCAACGTTTCATCCATGATGTGCTACGAGGCCTAGATTTCGTCTTCCCGTTCTTCGACGACGTACTCCTGGCTTCAGAGTCTAAACAGCAAGACCGCGATAACCTACGTATCGTATTGCAACGCCTAGAAGACGCCGGTATCACTATCAACCCGTCAAAATGCAATTTCGGCAAGAAGAAAGTCAAGTTTCTTGGTTACGAAGTATCCGCTAACGGTATCATACCACCTCAAGAAAAAGTCCAAGCAATCTCTGAATATCCAAGACCGAAGACAATACAACAACTCAGAACATTTCTTGGCATGATTAACTACTACCGCGAACATATACTTAACGCCGCATCAATACAAGCAATTCGTCTACCTGGTGATTTCATCACACCATCTTCATCACCATCACCTGCCGCTGTCAACCAAGAGTTCGTGCAGAAGCTTCACAAATTAATCACCGCGTGCACACCAACATACCTACCGCATAGCAACAAGCGTAGTATGTTCGTGCATAACGACCTATCGACGTGCGAATCTGTATTTCTACGTATCGACGCAGTACGTAAACCACTGCAAGCACCATACGAAGGCCCGTATCAAGTACTGAAACGAAGCACCAAGTTCTTCGAAATACAACTTCCAGGAAGATTCGCCACCGTGTCGATAGACAGATTGAAGCCTGCCTACACTTTGAACACCGAAGAAACAACTACGCCGCCGGCGCCGTTACAAGACACACAAGCCGTCCAGCCACGAGTAACATCTGATCCAGCAGCAGCAGTAGAACCAACGCTCAGAAGAACCCGTTCGGGCAGAAGTGTCAACACTCCCGTACGCTTCGCTTGAGGGGGAGTCCTGTAGCACCTACACAGCTGCAAGACATAAATTACGACGCGCGCTCCCGCGCTTCGATGTTACATGTGTCTCGTCTACAGATGGGCATTTACCCGGTAAATACCCGACTTGTGGGTAAATACCCATTTTTACCTATTTTTACCCACCCATTTTTAATTTATACCGGGTAAAAATTAAACTCAGTTTAATTTAAACCAATTATTGAATTTGGTTATAAATACTATCACATACCGACTAAAGCATATTTTTAAGTCATTCTAAGTCTAATACTTGGTGGAATTCTATTCATTTTCGAGCTTAGGCACGACTTTTGTTTATTAAGATATTCAAAATGTTCATACGTTAGTTATCATTTCTAGTTCAATTTCTGTTGTAATTATATTATCATGTCTGGGACGTCCACCCTGGTATTCCTTGTTCTTTTAGGTATTTGACATACGAATTACAACCTATTCCCGGTTCCTTAAAAACTACTTTTTTATAATAGATGGGCTTGCTCTTGGTCACATTCTTATCCGTAGGATTAAGAAGAAGCCGATGATGGAGCGAGCTTGCCCAGAAGCAGCCCAACATCTTTAAAGCCCGAGTGAATACTCGGGCTTTAAAGATGTTGGGCTATATGCACTCGGGAACACAGACGCCGGCAGGGAATTCCATGCCTTGGCTGTACGCATTATGAATGAAAACGAATAGCGCTTGGTGCGTATGAGTGGAATATCAAAAGGGTGGTAAATAACCCGCCGTACGTCTGGACTCCCGATACTAGAAAGGGGACGGTGGAATGAGCTCGTGTAGCTCAAAAGCACACTCTTCGAAGTACAACCTGTAAAATACCGACAAGCATGCAACTGAGCGACGGACGGTGAGCGAGACCGTGAAGCTTTGTTTTCACAAGCTTATCGTCACCTATAAGTTTCCTGGCTCTGCGTTCCACTGAATCGAGCGCGGCAAGTTGATATTTTGCTTAGCCGTCCCAAAGGTGGCAGCAATACTCCACGAACGACCAGACTTGTGCTTTATATAGAGTTAGAAGCTGGCCCGGCGTGGAATATCGCTTAACCTTATTCAGAACACCCAGCGTTTTTGCCGCAGTTTGAGCCTTGATTTCGATGTTGTCGCCCAAGTTAAGATTAGAGGTCAACTTCATGCCGAGAAGATCGAAGTTGTCGGTAATTGGTACATCTATACCCCGGAAAGTAGGAGCCAGGTTAAAAGGACTCCTTCCGTTAAACGAACTTCCTCTCCGCCGACCCTTGCGCTAGACAGATACCTCTTTGTGACCGTGCTGTCGTCTGCATACCCAACAATTCCCGGCTTGAGCAGATCGTTATTATACACCAAGAAAAGGGTAGCAGAGAGAACGGAACCCTGAGGGACCCCGGCATCGATAGCCATGAGGTCGGAGGAACAGCCATCAATGACTACTCTGATTGATCGTTCACTTAGGAAGTCCAAAATCCAGACACGAAAATCAGCAAAGATGCCGTACGCTGGAAGCGTGCCAGACCCGGTCAAAGGCTTTCGATATGTCAAGCGACACGGCGCTTTGCCATGCTTCTCGGTTGCTTCGCCCCAGCAATGAGTAACGGTACACCAGAAGGTCCCCCGTGGAACGGCCCCGCCGAAAGCCATATTGGCATTTGCAAGCTTCCAGGACTGAGGCCGCTCTACTAAGAAGAGAAAGGCGGTACAGACGTGTTAGAATCGGAGACAAGTCAGGCGCACAGACCCTAAGTAGTCTAGCTGGAATCCCGTCCGGGCCGCTGGCCTTATTTATTTTATTTCTAAAAATCATATAATTCAAATGACGCTGTATAAAGTGGGTAATGTAATTATCATTCTCCCTGTTACTGCAAGCTGGCAACGTCGCACGCGCAAAATATAAGGTGACTGCTAGTGCTAGAAACCACTAGAAACTTCAAGGGCTGGTCAGGTCAAGTGTTTTAAAAATGACAAAAAAGGAATTCGTGTTTTTTTTATTTTTAATCTAACACTTAACATAATAATAATTACAGTTAAAAAAAGGCCCGATCGGGGGGCCATTTCTTATCTTGTAACTCGTGCTCCTGTCCCTTCAGAGAGGAGGTCTAGGAGAGGTAAGACCTTTGGAGGCGACAATCAGCCTGCAGCGGGCCATTGGGCACGGATAACCTACGCTAGGGTGGTTCGGTCACCACCCTGTATGCGCCCATGCTCGTGGCAGGGATCGGGTGAACTCCTCACCTTCGACGCCACTCCCTCGTCCATCGGCTCGGCTATCCACTTCACTTATGGTGGTGCTTGGGATCCGTTGGCGCAAGGCCATCTCCCGCCTCGTGCTAGTAGGAGGTGAGGGGACTCGGGTCCCCAATAGGAAATTGTTGCCCACCTGCGCGTTGCTCCCAAACCAGAGACGCGACGCGCGAGAGGTTAATAATTAATATATTAATAATAATATTTTCATTTTATGCGCGTTATCGGAACCATAACCAAACTTGATGCTATCGATAGTCGTTGGGCTTAACTGCACCTAAAACACGCACATTTCATTTCAGTTGAAAAAGGAAAATAAATGGGGTCTTATTGCACTTTGCAGACTAACGTAGGTACTTATCGCCCAGCTGACGCGAACGGGTCAACAGACGATGGTCGGCAGGCCGGCCGTCGTTGCCTGCGCGTTGTAAATAATCGTTATTTTTAATTGTATTTGATTTCATTTTTCTTATGTTATTGCTTTAAAATAAATTTGGTACTCAAAGACTATCCAATTAAAATTCACAAAATGAATTATTTAATTAAAAATGGCAAAAACACCAATTCCTTTTTTGTCATGTTTAAAACACATGACCTGATCAGCCTTTGAAGTTTCTTGCGGTTTCTAGCAGTCCCCTTAATACCGCACGCAGCCTCTTGCCCCCCACTCCACGTGGTATTTTTCATACGTGAACATGTTCATTCGAAGTGCATTTCAACTAGCTAGATCTGCGCCATTTTGTTGTGTTTTAGTTAAAAATAGATGGTAGATAGATAGATAGATAAATTCTTTATTGCACATACATGTAGAACAATTTTACAATATAAAACTTAAATCTAGTATGAGCAAAGGCGGTCATATCGCTAAGAGCGATCTCTTCCAGACAACCTTTGGTTTTAAGACCCGAGAAAGAGGAAGTGCGCAAGTACAATTAAACAGAATTACACGATAGATAATTAATAAAAACAGGTATTATAAATATATACTTATAAACATATTTTCAATTAGACGTACATATATATATATACAACGATATAAGTATTATACATACACACATACATACATATATATTAAATAAACTATTACATGTTACTAGCAGATGACTTAGCTAATAGATGCTTGTGTAGCCTAGATTTGAAGATAGAAAGTGTCTTGGAGTGTCGGATTTCGTAGGGTAAGTTATTCCAAAGAAAAGTAGACTGGACTGTGTAACTTCTCACCCTAACCTAATTCTCTAACCTAGTTCTACCTTATAATACATACACACATCATCGCCGCCTCCACCTTAACTTAACTTATTATCTAATTCTTAAAACTATTTAACCTAATTTATCTACAATCTAATGGTTGTGTCTGGAGTTTTTGTGGAGTGCGTAGTGTTTGTATGATGATGAAACCTTAGCATAGCTTAATTCTATTTGCAGTGAATTTCAGTCAAGCAATGTAATATTATAATAAATACTATTTTGGCCAGATCGTCTAGTGAACCCTCCGTTGTTAACCGCATTTAAGTAACTCAAGTTCTTTTCGTGAAAGTTTAGTAATTGGCTTAACCCTGTGTTAACTTATTTTCTCCTGACCTAATTTCCTACCCGTCAATGACTAATATTATAGATATGTGTAGCCTAGCAATGACTCCGTCTGAACTATGACCTAAATCCTTCACAGCAGCTGCGGGGAAGATCTGTTAACCACTCAAAGATAATCAGATGATAGCTTAGCTTGCAGGTATTATTTATTTATTAACAATAGCATGATACAAAAAAGGTCTTGTGCAATTTATGAGCCCCACCGCCGCTCCATAGCGTACTATACATCTCATTGTGTAGTTATAGTTCCATCACATTGACTTTAACATTAATTAGCCTGCGGCTTTAATTCTTTAAACTGAGAATTTACATCTCTCCTTGAAATTTAATTTCATCTTACATTATGAACTATGTGTTAGCATTTAAATTATTATTATTCCACATAAATCAATAGAGTTTATCTCAAGGCTTGCTATCATCCAAATATCCTTTTCACATTAAGAACTTAATTATTCAATGCAATAACTTATGTCTTATGATATCACTTATTGAACAGAGGTAGGAAGCCAACATTCAACAGGACCCACTTATTTCTCTGATTATTGTGTCTAAAGATATTCCAATGTAATATTATTAACTGACTGTCTTTTGTCTTATTAGAAAATTAATATTCAGTTCTATAAAGGGTGGATAATTTATCCAAACCCCACTTCCAGACAGTGGACTAAAATAGAATGCTATTAATAAAGGTAAAATTACTTTTATTTACTCTTAGTATTTATTATACAGATCTTATAATGTACCAATATAACTACATTGTATGGGCTGCATTGGCAGATTATCACATCTTAAGTTTATTAAAGGATGTTTGATTAATTAAATATCCTACTCATTTAGGAAGTGAACTTAAATAGAATACTATCATTTGAAATAAAATTACTTTGGTTTACTCTTAGTGTTTATTATACAGTACCAATATAACTACATTGGCAGATTATCACATCATAAATTTATTAAAAGATGTTTGATTTATTCAATATCCTTAACTTTTAGGAAGTGGACTTAAGTTAATTATTTTCCCATTAACTTCCACCCCTGTCTCTCAGGCCGGGTGAGTATTTAGTAGCCTACTAAATCATAGTTAGTATACCTTTAGCAGGTAGTAAATCGGGTAATTATCCCTGTTAATAATTAAATCAATTACACTTAGGAGTTATCCTTTACTCACTTTAATAGGTATAAATTAGACTGTACTAGGTATTAGTCTGATTGATTTAGATTGTTCCCATCAAATATTTCTATGTTTCATGTTATTAGAAGTAAGTACATGACTTATAAGGGTTTTAGACCATTAAGGCGAACTCAAATGGTATAAGTAGACCGTACTATCAGGCTAATTAGTAGGTTGTTATCAATCAATTATTTCTATGTTTCATAATAGTAGGAGCTCATAGCTTTTAAAGTCTTTCCCCTTAAGGTGGATTCGCAGCTTCAACGACCCAACCAAGTTCTAAACTGGTTTTAGTTGTTTAGTAAGTATCAGCTTATATTTTACTAATAGGTATCGGATGTATATTTTTTAATACTTTGAAGAGTGTAGCAATATAAGGCCGTATTGTACCCCAGGGAAAGCTAAAAATGCCTGTTTGGTCATTTCAGTATTAGAAATCAAACATCACAGTACAGCTATGCTTATTTGCTATAACTTTTAGTATTTTTCTTGTAATAGGAAACCAGTCTAGACTTTTAGGTACTCCAAAGTAATGACGGTACGATTTTACCACACTTCTGCTAATTATTTAAAATGAATAGTTAATTGGTAACAACTTTAGGAAAACAATTAGAAGTTTATTGGCCTACGGTAACAGATTATATGCCTAGATTGGTCCCTACAGCGCTCCCAACCCCCGTCACTTCATAGTAATTTCCATTTAGCACCGTAACTTAATTATCCCTACCTTATTAGTCTGAATTAATCCCGCCTGGCCCCGTGGCCCACGTACCTAGTTTATGTACGCACAGCGTGCTCACACCGTGCTGTCCCCTCCCACCTCCTCATAACAATTATATAGAAACGCCTACCTATAGATTCCTACAGCCTACCTCACTTGAAATACCTATATTTTGTCGAACTAACAGTCCCTACTTGTATACCTTGCAATCTAGGCCAAGTCACATTTAACTTAATTTCGTGGTGAGTTGTGTGAGTCGCATTGCCCCTGAAAGCAACTGACCCCTAAGCTGACTATCCGTCGGGCCAGGATACCCAGTGTGTCAACCTAACACTACCCTGTGTGTAAGGAGGCGGGACGGTCTTGGACGGGGTTGTACGTTCCCACCTCCAGCTAATTGGTGTCTGACCTATCTTCAATTTTCACTAGGGAGACAACTGTCTCTCCCCCGTTACTCTCTCGAAGATAGTGTATTATTTAGTGTTGTAATAGATAACGCCGGCATTATTAAATACAGGCAAATGCCTCCAGACTGAAGTCCGTTGAAATCATATTAGTTTTGTTGCCACCGTTATTCGTGTCCGCTAATATGATCCAGAATACTTCATTCTGTTAACAATTATTCGAGTCGCGATAACAAGAATTTTACTTTAATAATCACTTCTATTTCACAACCAAAGTTAGTTAAAATCGCCACTCGAATATCACTTAGCGCGCTAAAATGGCTCGGACGCTTGTTTCCACGTATGAGTTCGTACCGCCACTCGTAAATCGGACCGCGCCTCCGACGTCTGATGATCGAATGCCCCGCTAATTTCCCTCTCTTCCCCAAGCATCTTAACTTTCGCGCCACGCGCGCCCAACATTCGCCCGCGCAAGTCCGCTTTTCTTCCCTTCAACCAATCGCTAGCTGTTTTCCCGATGCGCCTCGCCTTCGCGTCGCTTATTATTTGTTATACACGAACTTCGCGTTGCGCCACGAGAAGATAACACCCTCCTTCTCTTTCTATCTTTTTCTCAACCTCTCGCTCGCTCATTGCCGCCGTCCGCCGCGCAATTCTAAAGTTTTTCCATAATCCAACCAAATCTCGTCAGATAGCCAATATTACATGTTTGAATATCTAAATGTCGCCTTTCATTAACAATTCCCTCTCAATAATCATCCACTTAAGCCAATAATTCTGTATTTTGTAAAATTATAAAAAGTTGCGTATTCAGAACATAGGTGGCGCCCGCCTGTATGTGAACCGGCTTGCCAACCTACGCCGTCCGCCGCGTAACCCAAGTAAATAACGCACGCTAGACGGCGCCTATGTCGCAAGACCACACGGAGCAGTCCCCGCGAAATTCAAACCAAAGATAAAGCCCTAGGCCATTGCCAAACTAACGATCTTACGCGAAGCTCAAGTAAATAACTCACGCTAGACGGCGCCTATGTCGCAAGGGGCACACGGAGCAGTCCCCGCGAAATTCAAAATAATGATAAAGCCCTAGTCCATTGACCATTATTTTGAACTAGTTTATTTTTCCCTTTTCATGCTTATTATATTAATGGTGCTACGCATTAATATTAATTTTAGTGCTACTCCCATACATTCCTTACTAACGGACGGATACCATTCATTCTGTACCGTTACAGCCGCCCCCGATAGAATTTAAGCAGATAAAGTACCACTCTTTTCTTCGGCGAATTATATCTTAACCCTGTACTTAATTAAGTACAACATAGCACGGCCTTCCTCGACAACCTCATTGTCATCCTAGCCCTCTTCCTCAAAGATATTCCTACTATTTATAGTTCCTTCCCAATCCCTAATGACTCCTTCCTCAATAAGCATTCCCATTGCAAAATAGCCCATACCCCTCACTCTATTCAACTAATACAAAATCATAATTGCATACCCAGTTCTCGTGTTCGAAACGAAATCCCAGTAAACTTAGTTCGGTTAATATTTCCCAATTACTTAGACATCTACCATTTTTTTAATCATACACAACCTCTGAATAATGATTTGCTTTTTTTTTACCATCATAACAACAAATCATAATATAAATCAATATAACAGTCTCTTGCGCTGTCTACTAACGCCCCCTAGCGAAAACTCTTTAACTCTATGACGATTCCGACTTAAAGTTTATAACATCCCCCGAACCATTCAATTATTCTATTCTTTAGATTATTTTCCTAGAATAATTTCAAGTAAATCTGTCATCATGGCCTTCTTTTAACTTAAAACTTTTCTTACAACTTGCTTCGCATCTAAATGCTGCGACCTAGGAATCAAACCTGGGATCTTTCGTGGGTGAAACATCAACCACTTCGCCGTCATGGTCTTTAGTTCCAACTAGGTTATTAAATAATAATTAATAACAATTTGAATTAAAACTTTCCTTCATACTTCAATGCTACCAATCTCATCTTAACTTATATAATTACCTAAGATAACGAAACGTCGGACAATTGTCTACATCAGGCAGGAATCGAACCCGCGTCCTCCACAATCCCTAATTAGCTACTTCTTTCAACCGAAACCTATTTTCCTCTCCGCAGATAAGAAATCTTAACCAAACCCCCATAACAACCAAAACCAGTAGGCATACCATCATCGCCCAAGAGTTATAACTTTATTTTAGATGGGATACATCTAGTGTCTAATCATGCAATTAACCGAGATAGAATACTAGACTCGCTTCCGTACGGTACGCAGCGACACCCACTCACCGTGCATACAAATAAAGGTCTTAACGCCTTACAATAAGGTAGTCGATCGTAAATACTTATGAATAAACTCATTCACTCTAAGGGGGTACGCATCTCGAAACGCGTCCTTGAGTTTTGAACTAGATACCCCGTAGTTTAGAACAATTAGAAGTTTGTGCGCTATTAATCTCTATCTAACTGTCAGTATATGCGTCATCGATAAGTACTTGTAAATACCCCGGTACGCGCTGGACATTGTATACTAATTGACAAGTACTGAGCTTATGCGTATAAGCAAATACTTATCCCAAAACCTATCTAATAACTATGTCTCATCCCTAGTTATTACTATGTATGAAAGACAACATTTAGTCTCATTTGCTAAAATATAATACGTCAATATCCCCTTACTTTCCTATACCTTTGAAAAATATCATTTTCTTATTAAATTAAACATACCGGTAACTATCTTATCCGCCCCCACAACTCTACTTAACTTCCTACCTTTTATATTACTAATAACGGTCAAATCGGTAAATAATAAGTCATTAAAGGTGACACTTAGTCTTAGTATTCATGGTAATTAATATCGTGAGTTCCTTCTCGTATTTACTGAATTCCAAACTGCGTGATTCAATAGTGCTAGTTTCTTTTTTTTAGATGATTTTAATTTTACACTCGCACAAGACACATTATTAAGATGGTAATCTCCCGAATGTTTGTAACTCTAATTGGTTACTCCTTAATTACTCTACTCTACTTTCAGCCTTCCGTCCAGATTGTAAAATTCCCCAGTAACGCGAGTTCCAGTGATAACGCTAAAATGAAATGCTATCAATAACCTCATTTCCGCAGCTAACGGTAATATCTCTCTGTTGGTCAGTCAAGCATATTTACCCTGGTCCACACTCCATAAGGCGTCCTCGAATGGAATTACCCTACAGCAGAATTCTCACAACTTTTAGAAAGGCTACTTTCGGCGGTGAAGCTTAAGTAGGAACTACTTAATTTTATTGTGTGCTGAGTAACTCCCAATTCTACAGCACACTTCCGAAACATCGATTCAATTAGTTCACTAGGTAAATCAAAATAAACCCTACACGCTTAATTAAGTTCTATTTGTGTCCAGTGCGGCTAAACAATGATCGGACACCCTAACAAGCTACTTTCACTAATTTAACAGTGCCAATTAAAAATGCTCCCTTGTGTCTTCTATAAATTTTATTGTGTGCATAGACGACCAAAGACCTCGCTTTCAGCATTACATTCTTCGTTGGACCCGCTTGGTTAAATACACTATTCAAAATTCTAAAGTTACAATTGAAATTGTCAAAAGTCCGAACATTATGCTATAGAGAATTTCTCTAATATCGTTACCCAATCTTTTCGCACTATGTAATCAGGCATATTTCAATTCAAGTATTTATTTTAATTTATAATGACCAATCTTCTCCACCCCTGTTCACATATTTTTAGCCATTCCTATTCACAACTGCGGTGAGGATAATCGGTTAATGAACAAAGCCGCCTATAACTATTCTATGTTACCACTGCAATCACAAGAATTATTCACCAGGAGGATTATCTATCACACAGCTGACCACAACAAAATGAGTCCCCCTTATCCCTCTCCGTTCCTTTTCTAACGTAGAAGACAGCAACAGACAATTAATATTTAATTACCTATAATTTAGAACAACCCTAGGTAAAATGCTACCACAAAAGTAGAAAAGAACAGAATAGAACTAACCGAACTATATAAAACTAGAATAGAACAAAATAGAACTAACAGAACTAGACTTTTGTATTCATACTTGCAAAATAAAAATATCTTTATCTTTCCGTGATGAATGATTTTGGTAAAACTATTTCATCAACTCAATGTCCCGGCCTGCATATATGAAACCTGCCAATTAATTAGTTTGTATAAAACAATCTAGATGCTACATGTAGTTTACATTAAAACTAACAATTTTAAGGTTGTGTCATAACTTCGACAATAACCTACCTTAGCACTAATTTTAATCATCTACAATTACATCACGTACATATTAGATGCCAATAATCTAACTATTTAATAACTATAGCAATTCATAATAAAATAAAACAAGATAATCTCGCGGTGAGAGTCCGCGCTGACCTTGCCACAAGTCAAAAACGCGTTTCGTTCGTCCTATCATTTCTAAACTTGTAGACATTTACTTTGTACTAAAACGAATCATTGAGTTAATAATTATTTGTCAATTGTTAAGCAAACCTATTTAATTTCATAATAACAATTTTAATATAGCAGTATTAGAATATTATTATAAGTTCCGAACATCTATATTTATTATAATCAACATTACCGGTTAAAGTATTTGAATGGCCTAGTGCGAACTAGGTTTCAGGTCTCACCTCGGGAAAATAAATTTACTATTGACTCTAAAATCTACTACTAATAAATTTATTATTTTCTTCTGACATATAAAGATAGGCTATGACTCTAGGTCGGGTTTAGTAAACTTTGAACTATGCCTACCTCCACGATAACCTCGGTTAAATATATATATATCCGCAAAACGAAATATGTCCAATACAGCCGATTTTACTAAATTTAAATTATGCTACTAAACAGTACGTGTCCTAAGAACGTCACACATTCGAAACCCATTTCAGTTCTAATGTCTTTACCCATCTAAATTAAAATTTGTACCTGTCGACGCGAGACAACATCTAAATAATTACTTTGTATGATTCGAATTGTGATAGTTGATTTCGTATTGTAATCTCGATAACGCAATATCAGGGATTTACTTGTTAATAAATTTTACACTAAGAGATTTATTCTCAGCTCGCAATATCAGTCGCTTTATTTCCGGCTTGAATGTTTCTGCGGACTATGAGTTTAAAATTATCCTACAACTTAAAATTGTGGTATATAAAATCGATCACTGTTTTATAAGTAGCTTGTGTTAACTTTTAAAATGATAAAACGATTTCACTAATGATTATGACGTGACATCCGCCCGCAACTCGCCTTTATAATTGATGTGATAACATACGCTATTGTTATCCCTATAGCATAACAGTGCTATAACTCGTTAATTTTGCAGTTAAATCTCGACTTCAAGCCAGTCAACTATTTTTTTTTCTACCACTATTATTATATTTTTCTTTCTACCCCTATTTTGCTCCCAAGCTCAATTAATATCTTCTTTCCACAATTATCCATCATCCGTCAATCGTAGGTATCCTCGAGAAATATATTTTTTTCTCTCTTTTTTTTCTACTACTACTAATTTGCCTATCGTATTCCTACTAACATCACTTTAGTATGTATAATTTCTACCGTTCCTCAATTAAATATAATTAAACGCCGGTTCTAAGTTATTTATAAATATAATATTTTAGTGTTGTGTGTGTATAGAATCAAACTTCGACTAGTCAATGATCCCTAGTAAGTCGGCATGGTTGCCCTAGAAGAACCACGAACTAATCAAAGCTAGTGTTGGGATACACGTCAGAATATTGTCCTTCAGCACTACCCGTTTTTAGTCAATACCAGCCGCTTGTACAAGTGCCTCATAAGAGTTAACCACAAGCAAAGCAACTAGCTTATGTAGACGCGGTCAAGCATCCGATTCAATGTTATTGTCTGTAAAATGGGTGATTATGTTTTGCTTTGAGTTTTGTAACTGAGTATTGTAACAAGTACTGATTGGATATGATTTATAAAATATATATAATATTTCGTCGTTAAAATTTATTCACTGCACCCTATTCTGTGCAATGCTACCACTAGTATACTTCCTACACTTTCTACCCTATACTTCACTAGTAATTTTTTTTTTCCAACATCTTAGTCGTTCAACGGAGATAGACAATTGTGCAAGGTACCCTTCTTAATCGGCTAATCCAACCCATTGAATTAAATAATGTATCTACCTCTACCTATCCTAACTAATTAGTCACGTAGTAAGGTCTTTTCTTTTCACCGCTCTCCCGACTTAGATATCTCTAGGTAACTCGCAACCGATAATATTAGGTAAGTAGGTATAGCAAGCTGTGCGCAGCGAGCTTTACCTCTGCGTACGTTAACCTCATCTTAAGCTAATAATAATCCTTTGTAAATCTTCATAAATAACTATTTATCACGATTTCAACTATACGGTAAGAAGCGATGATTACCGGTAACGACTACTTACAACGCTGCAAGAGTATTACAATTATACATATTATTATTAGACAGCACCCTTTTACCATCATCCAAAATAAAATCTTTTATTGGTAACCGCCATCTAGCCTCGCTAATAGGTAACCCCCCCACAGTAGAGTAGATATTAGATAGTTGTTTCCAGACGGTAACGACTTTTATCGCCTACTAGACGTATTTATCCGTTTACATTATGCATCCCAAACTACGTTGCTTTTAAACCAAAATTCCTACTAGCAATGAATAATCATATGATTCTATCCCCTACTTGACATCCCTGCTACTTGTTATTCCTTATAATCGCGATTTCTCATCAACGCGTGTATTTTGAACCGAAATACTATTTTATGTTACTTTTCCTAGGATTTTATCGAACTAACAAAATGAAGCGGCATTTCCCTTGTGCAGAGCAATTGTCCCCATCTACATGTCACATAACAATAATTCTACCACCATGTCATTGCATTCTAATCTACTACGTGATAAGTATTAGGAAAATCTCTTCCAATGTAAAAATCGCAGGTATTTATAATAACAGGTATGGAAAATAACAGGTGATTCCGCTTGCTATAACAAAATCACAACGCGATAAGAAAGTTTCCTCTCCGATTGGTTTTATAACTTCATGTTTTATAATCATTCCCAATTCTAGATTGTTTATGGTCGCGCTAAATCATATGTCAATGGTCCAACCATAGACAAATAACGTAATAGTCCTTGACTAGCCTAAAACTACTCTATGGATTCCAGATGTGAGACGTAAGGCCTAATATTCAGTTCGTTATTACATATTTTTTTTCTAACGTAACCAACAAAATAAATTATAATACGTGGAATAGCACATCAACTAAGAACCGCAATCGCTCAGCGATTATTAGCCAAAATATAATTATTATTAGTTTTATGTTATGCTGTTAGCGTCATAACTTTATAATATTGTACAGCATATCGCCGTCCTATAATATAAATTGAATCCAGCAATAATTAAGTTGGTTAATTCTGTCCAATCTCGCCCCCTTGCCTCCTCAACCGACAGCAATAATAATTAAACCGCCCCCTATTCTACAAATCTTTCTAAATCAATCAATGTTTAACTACGTCACCCTATCACCAACATCGACTTTTTACGATCCTAAAAATAACTCAACACAAGGCTGTATGAACTAGTTGCCTATGCCTACATGAAATCTATCAACGAATAAAACAAACCTAATATTACCATAACTCCAATAACTCACTCACTCACTCGTGCGTCACGTCTTATCAAAAATTTCTATTTTTGTTTAGTATTTGTACTAAACGTAGTGATTAAATCCTCTTTGTCAAATACCTCTAAAGGCCCCACTATTCACAGACAACTCAACAGTTTTAAAATTTAATACTCCAGATTTTTGGTTATTAATTATATCTAAGTAGGTACTTTGTGCATTCATGAACTTTGGGAAAACAACAACGCCTCAGCCGGACGGTACTTGATGCTGGCGAAATCTATCAAGAACCCGCCATTAAATAAAGAAGAAAAAGATAATAACTGAAAGGTATTGTATTTCAAATAATACTCATTAGGTACGTTATTCTTTTGTAGTTTTATCTCTATTTGACCTTTAACCTAACCTGAGAATCTATTTGTTACAGATTTCGTACAACAAGGTTTAACATACAGCTTACAGCAAGCATTACAAGGATTAATCTTCACCTACTATCAAGAACCCGTAATACAAAGTGTATGAATCAACTCTAGAAGATCTAACAAAGCTTATTGTGAAAAGTGTCAAATTATAATTCCTCAATATCTCTGAATTAATTAATCTTCATTGAATTATTCCCTACTAAGCCAATTCTAAACTCACGCATCGCTACACGACAACAATTTGTGGGAAAAATCCCACATCTAAATTAAAGTATTACCGCTTGACTGAAATTCAATACAACTACATTAATGATAAAATATAAGATAACTTTAAAATCCTGGTAACGGCTTACCAAATTGTAACTTCTCACCCTAACCTAATTCTCTAACCTAGTTCTACCTTATAATACATACACACATCATCGCCGCCTCCACCTTAACTTAACTTATTATCTAATTCTTAAAACTATTTAACCTAATTTATCTACAATCTAATGGTTGTGTCTGGAGTTTTTGTGGAGTGCGTAGTGTTTGTATGATGATGAAACCTTAGCATAGCTTAATTCTATTTGCAGTGAATTTCAGTCAAGCAATGTAATATTATAATAAATACTATTTTGGCCAGATTGTCTAGTGAACCCTCCGTTGTTAACCGCATTTAAGTAACTCAAGTTCTTTTCGTGAAAGTTTAGTAATTGGCTTAACCCTGTGTTAACTTATTTTCTCCTGACCTAATTTCCTACCCGTCAATAACTAATATTATAGATATGTGTAGCCTAGCAATGACTCCGTCTGAACTATGACCTAAATCCTTCACAGCAGCTGCGGGGAAGATCTGTTAACCACTCAAAGATAATCAGATGATAGCTTAGCTTGCAGGTATAATTTATTTATTAACAATAGCATGACACATAAAAGGTCTTGTGCAATTTATGAGCCCCACCGCCGCTCCATAGCGTACTATACATCTCATTGTGTAGTTATAGTTCCGTCACATTGACTTTAACATTAATTAGCCTGCGGCTTTAATTCTTTAAACTGAGAATTTACATCTCTCCTTGAAATTTAATTTCATCTTACATTATGAACTATGTGTTAGCATTTAAATTCTTATTATTCCACATAAATCAATAGAGTTTATCTCAAGGCTTGCTATCATCTAAATATCCTTTTCACATTAAGAACTTAATTATTCAATGCAATAACTTATGTCTTATGATATCACTTATTGAACAGAGGTAGGAAGCCAACATTCAACAGGACCCACTTATTTCTCTGATTATTGTGTCTAAAGATATTCCAATGTAATATTATTAACTGACTGTCTTTTGTCTTATTAGAAAATTAATATTCAGTTCTATAAAGGGTGGATAATTTATCCAAAACCCACTTCCAGACAGTGGACTAAAATAGAATGCTATTAATAAAGGTAAAATTACTTTTATTTACTCTTAGTATTTATTATACAGATCTTATAATGTACCAATATAACTACATTGTATGGGCTGCATTGGCAGATTATCACATCTTAAGTTTATTAAAGGATGTTTGATTAATTCAATATCCTACTCATTTAGGAAGTGAACTTAAATAGAATACTATCATTTAAAAAAAAAAAATTTGGTTTACTCTTAGTGTTTATTATACAGTACCAATATAACTACATTGGCAGATTATCACATCATAAATTTATTAAAAGATGTTTGATTTATTCAATATCCTTAACTTTTAGGAAGTGAACTTTAATAGAATACTATCATTTGAAGTAAAATTACTTTGGGTTACTCTTAGTGTTTATTATACAGTACCAATATAACTACATTGGCAGATTATCACATCTTAAATTTATTAAAAGATGTTTGATTTATTCAATATCCTTAACTTTTAGGAAGTGGACTTAAGTTAATTATTTTCCCATTAACTTCCACCCCTGTCTCTCAGGCCGGGTGAGTATTTAGTAGCCTACTAAATCATAGTTAGTATACCTTTAGCAGGTAGTAAATCGGGTAATTATCCCTGTTAATAATTAAATCAATTACACTTAGGAGTTATCCTTTACTCACTTTAATAGGTATAAATTAGACTGTACTAGGTATTAGTCTGATTGATTTAGATTGTTCCCATCAAATATTTCTATGTTTCATGTTATTAGAAGTAAGTACATGACTTATAAGGGTTTTAGACCATTAAGGCGAACTCAAATGGTATAAGTAGACTGTACTATCATGCTAATTAGTAGGTTGTTATCAATCAATTATTTCTATGTTTCATAATAGTAGGAGCTCATAGCTTTTAAAGTCTTTCCCCTTAAGGTGGATTCGCAGCTTCAACGACCCAACCAAGTTCTAAACTGGTTTTAGTTGTTTAGTAAGTATCAGCTTATATTTTACTAATAGGTATCGGATGTATATTTTTAATACTTTGAAGAGTGTAGCAACATAAGGCCGTATTGTACCCCAGGCAAAGCTAAAAATGCCTGTTTGGTCATTTCAGTATTAGAAATCAAACATCACAGTACAGCTATGCTTATTTGCTATAACTTTTAGTATTTTTCTTGTAATAGGAAACCAGTCTAGACTTTTAGGTACTCCAAAGTAATGACGGTACGATTTTACCACACTTCTGCTAATTATTTAAAATGAATAGTTAATTGGTAACAACTTTAGGAAAACAATTAGAAGTTTATTGGCCTACGGTAACAGATTATATGCCTAGATTGGTCCCTACAGCGCTCTCAACCCCCGACACTTCATAGTAATTTCCATTTAGCACCGTAACTTAATTATCCCTACCTTATTAGTCTGAATTAATCCCGCCTGGCCCCGTGGCCCACGTACCTAGTTTATGTACGCACAGCGTGCTCACACCGTGCTGTCCCCTCCCACTTCCTCATAACAATTATATAGAAACGCCTACCTATAGATTCCTACAGCCTACCTCACTTGAAATACCTATATTTTGTCGAACTAACAGTCCCTACTTGTATACCTTGCAATCTAGGCCAAGTCACATTTAACTTAATTTCGTGGTGAGTTGTGTGAGTCGCATTGCCCCTGAAAGCAACTGACCCCTAAGCTGACTATCCGTCGGGCCAGGATACCCAGTGTGTCAACCTAACACTACCCTGTGTGTAAGGAGGCGGGACGGTCTTGGACGGGGTTGTACGTTCCCACCTCCAGCTAATTGGTGTCTGACCTATCTTCAATTTTCACTAGGGAGACAACTGTCTCTCCCCCGTTACTCTCTCGAAGATAGTGTATTATTTAGTGTTGTAATAGATAACGCCGGCATTATTAAATACAGTCAAATGCCTCCAGACTGAAGTCCGTTGAAATCATATTAGTTTTGTTGCCACCGTTATTCGTGTCCGCTAATATGATCCAGAATACTTCAATCTGTTAACAATTATTCGAGTCGCGATAACAAGAATTTTACTTTAATAATCACTTCTATTTCACAACCAAAGTTAGTTAAAATCGCCACTCGAATATCACTTAGCGCGCTAAAATGGCTCGGACGCTTGTTTCCACGTATGAGTTCGTACCGCCACTCGTAAATCGGACCGCGCCTCCGACGTCTGATGATCGAATGCCCCGCTAATTTCCCTCTCTTCCCCAAGCATCTTAACTTTCGCGCCACGCGCGCCCAACATTCGCCCGCGCAAGTCCGCTTTTCTTCCCTTCAACCAATCGCTAGCTGTTTTCCCGATGCGCCTCGCCTTCGCGTCGCTTATTATTTGTTATACACGAACTTCGCGTTGCGCCACGTGAAGATAACATCCTCCTTCTCTTTCTATCTTTTTCTCAACCTCTCGCTCGCTCATTGCCGCCGTCCGCCGCGCAATTCTAAAGTTTTTCCATAATCCAACCAAATCTCGTCAGATAGCCAATATTACATGTTTGAATATCTAAATGTCGCCTTCCATTAACAATTCCCTCTCAATAATCATCCACTTAAGCCAATAATTCTGTATTTTGTAAAATTATAAAAAGTTCCGTATTCAGAACATAGGTGGCGCCCGCCTGTATGTGAACCGGCTTGCCAACCTACGCCGTCTGTCGCGTAACCCAAGTAAATAACGCACGCTAGACGGCGCCTATGTCGCAAGACCACACGGAGCAGTCCCCGCGAAATTCAAACCAAAGATAAAGCCCTAGGCCATTGCCAAACTAACGATCTTACGCGAAGCTCAAGTAAATAACTCACGCTAGACGGCGCCTATGTCGCAAGGGGCACACGGAGCAGTCCCCGCGAAATTCAAAATAATGATAAAGCCCTAGTCCATTGACCATTATTTTGAACTAGTTTATTTTTCCCTTTTCATGCTTATTATATTAATGGTGCTACGCATTAATATTAATTTTAGTGCTACTCCCATACATTCCTTACTAACGGACGGATACCATTCATTCTGTACCGTTACAACTGTGAACGAATCCTTAAAATAACCTGACCGAGTAAAGGGAGCCTTTAGTACATTATCCGATTTTGACCTGAGACCACGGTTGTGATCCTCCCCTAGAAACCGGAAACATCCTTTAAGGTAGGAAGGAGTACGAGGATCATACAGTACGTTAAAAACGAGAGTGAGGATATGCTCCTCACGACGCAACCTAATAGGTAGCCATTCAAGCCTATGCCTGTATTCAGACACATGGTCGAACTTACGCAAACCGAAGATAAACCTGACGCAGAGATTTTGAAGGCGTTGTAGCTTATTAAGCAAGTCCTCATTAAGATCAACAAGGCAGACATCGGCGTAGTCCAAGATCGGTAGAAGGAGAGATTGCGCAAGTTCGACCTTGGTCTTCACAGGAAGCAAGTTCCTCCACTTCCTAAGCGAACCAGAGGCAGCAAACACCTTACGACTCATCTCTGCTACTTGTGGAGCCCAGCAGAAGGTACAGTCGAAAAGGACCCCTAGATTCTTTACAAAATAACAGTAGTTTATTGAGATACCGTCAAAGAAGAGCGAAGGGACAGATAAATTGTTTAACTTGGCTGTTTATATAAATAGATGTTGATTTAAGATTTAAAATATAATCAACTATGTTTTATTTGAAATCAATATTTTATCTTCAATGGTCAAGAACGAAACTAACATCGTAGATAGTATTATAGATAGTATTCAATTTTTTCCCGGTTTTTAATAAAAATACCCGGTATAAATAGGTATAAATGGGTAAATACCCTTTTTTACGCTCCCTCCCAATTTTACCTACCCCAATTTTTACCCACCCGCCCATCTGTCTCGTCCGATGGCCGCCGCGCAATAGCGAGCTTACTTTTTTTTTTTTGAGTGTGAGTTCTGTCGGTTGCAGATGACCTTTACAGCGTTAACAAGCTTGGGGCGGCGAGAAACTTGAAGCGTTCCTCAAGCCGTGAGTGGTCGATATTCCCCAGAGGGATTCCGGTGGGGGATGGCATCTCGCAAGCGAGTCTCCGATCCCCCCCCCAGAGCCTCTGGGGGTTCGAACCGGTAGGGAGCGGCTAAACCCGAGGGCGCCTCTAGGAGGCACGGTACCTCGGCTCGGGTTTACCGTGTCGTGGGGGGTACGCGAGTAACAGGTACATTATTACGAATGTACCTGCCACCGGGCGGGTGTGAAGCGGGTCTACGCACACTTATTCTACGAGTGCGGTATCTTGGTCCTAAACTAGTGTGCAAGTTTAGTGTGGCTGGGTGTGTAGTGTCGGGCTTTGGCGCGCTTGCAATCGTTATTGCATCATCGGGGTCGTCTAAGACGTGTCGCGGAAACCGGCGGCGCGGTCCTCTCGGGGGGCGAAAGCTGCCAACATCGTAGTTGGCAGCTCCCGCCACCAGAGGATTCGGATGCGAAAGCGCTTTATCGAAGTACGCCTGAGAGGCGTCCTTCATAAAGGAACGGACGGTCGGAAGATCGAGATCGCGATGTAAATCTACATTGCGTAGGTACCACGGGGCGGCCGTGGCGCCTCGCATGAAACGGTTTTGAACGTTCTGCAACCGGTGCAGGTGAGAGTTCGCGGCGTGAGCGAATACTACACTAGCATACGTCATGACGGGACGGGTGAGGCTTTGTAAATTGTCGTCTTATTTCTAAGAGACATTTTACTCCGCCTGCCTACGAGATGGTAGAGCCTACCTAGAATGAACGCTGCCCTATTTCGGATAGCTTGGATGTGTGGTGCAAACGTCAATCGACTGTCGAAGATGACACCGAGATATTTGACCTGTGACTTCCACGGTATGACGCGCTCGAAGAGTCGGATAGGGGTCGGACGGAGGCCGAATGAGCCCCGATGAAAGTGGATCGCGGCACTTTTCTCGGGGTTCACCTCGATTCTCCAAAGTCGGAACCAATCGCCTAAGGTGGTCGCGGCAGATTGAAGTCTCTGAGAGAGTTAGGTCATATCTCTATCAGTGGTATATAGCGCGGTGTCATCAGCGAAGAGCGCCAACTCAACGCGAGGCGTCCTGGGTATATCGTTAACGTAAAGCGAAAACAACAAAGGTGAAAGCACGGAGCCTTGCGGGACTCCGGCACGAATGGGTCGGGGGGAGGAGCGCGTTCCCTCGACGCGAAAGCGAAAGGTGCGATCTGACAAGTAGTCTCGAATGATGTGCACGAGTCTGTCTGGCACGCCGAGTTTGTAAAGCTTGTAAAGTAAGCCATTGTGCCAGACTTTGTCAAACGCCTTCGCAACGTCGAAGAAAAGGGCTCCCGTACCCCGCGGCCGTAATGAGCCATTAAGGCCGCGTAATATGTGCTCCGTGAGGCGGTGCAACTGATGCGTACACGAGTGTTTGGGCCGGAAACCAAACTGCTCGTCAATTAAAATATTATTACTGAACACAAAGTCCTTTAACCGGGCTACGAGGACACGTAAAGTTTTCCCAACGATTTGAGAAGACTAATCGGGCGGTAGCTAGACGCGACTGACTTATCTTTACCGGGCTTATGAATGCCAATGACGTCGGCCTCCTTCCACGCGCTGGGGAAGATGGCGTTGGTCATGGCGCTATTGAAAATTGCTGCCAGGAGGCAGATCAACTGAGCGGGTAAGATAGAGATTCCGTCTGAACCGGGGGCGCTACGCGGTTTGAGTTGCCGGATTAGCGTTTGCACCTCATCCTCCGTGACCGGGGAGAGAATCGCGGTGGGAGCGAGCGAAGAGAGCCTATCGACTTCGTTATCGACCATGACGACATGATCTTGGTTGACCGGAAGTGTGCTAGGCGAGCACTGCGACTCTAAGCTGTCGGCCAGGCATTCGGCTTTCTCATCATCGTCGAAAGCGATGGAGTTGTCGGGTTTCTTAAGAGGCGGTAGAACGGTCACCGTGTCCGACTTGAAGGTTCTTGCCAACTTTTAATAAGCTTGGTGAGAGGGCGAGATCTCTTCAAGGAGACCCTCCCACCGCGTAGACCGGATATCCCGCATGCGCTGCTTGACAGCACGCTGTAAGCAGCGCATCCGGGCCCGGTTGTCCGCGATGGGATAAGAGTCATGGGCACGGGTGGCGGCGTTCTTCGCCCTCAGTAGTTCCCTCGCATCGTCCGGCAGTTTAAAGCGATGATCCGGCATCACTGGAACCCGCCGAGACGATTCGCTAATAGCGTTCGTGAGGTGACTACTGAGGGCGTCGACCGCGGCCACTGTCTCGTGAGGCGAGGCAATGACATCTGGTATCGTACTAAGCGGCTGACTGTCGGTTGACTCGAGAAGTTTCTCGAGCTTGTCCCAATCAGTCACCAGCTTAGTGACGGGCGTAGAATCCGCGGCGGGCCCTAGTTGTAATACGACCGGCCGGTGGTCTGACGAAAGCGCGTGGATCGTTTCTATAGAACGCATCCGTAGGGATACGTTCTTTAGCAACGCCAAATCTAAAGAACTAGGCGCGTGCCCAGCTACGAGCGGGTAATGCGTGGGTGTCATAGAGACCAGGATATCGAAGAGCATCGACTCAGAGAGGTTATGCTCAAGACCCGGCCGTTACGGTTGGATCTATTGTAACTCCACTGAGCGTGTCTGCTATTGAAATCGCCGTCATTCTTGCCGGCGGCCGGTCTCCCATAGCAAAGAGCGCTTCGAGATCAGGCTGATTAATGTTCTTATTGGGGGAGAGATAAACGGACGCGATAGTTAAAGGCGCGTGGCCTGTCATGCCTAGCCGACAAACCGAGGCCTCTAATTCCGCGAGCGGTGGCGGATCGAGCGGGACGCAATGCAATGACCGTTTATAATAGATTAGAGTGCCGCCTCCTCGGCCGTCTCTATCATTACGCACGATATTGTAGTTGGCCATACGGGGCCCCCGAACGAAGGGTTTTAAAAACGTTTCCTGGATGAGGAAAATGTCGACGGAGTGCTCGACTGCAAATTCGAACACCTCATCCCCTTGCTTTAGCAGCCCGGCTGCGTTAAAGAACGCAACCGTAATTGAGCGCGGTTTTACTCTACTTAATGAGGGTGTAATATTCATTAAGGTCGCGGTATAGAGTCAAGAAGGGCGTGAACGCTATCCGCAAGGGATTGGTGTTCGAATAGGACAGCCGCCAAGGCTGTATAACGGTCAGGACCAGAGCTTATCGCCTTGATCTTACGAATGATCAAGGCGATTTCATTGTTATGACGTGTGAGCGCGACGAACTGCATGAACAGAGCCATGTCAGCTATGCTAATTTCCTGCTCGCTATCGGGAGGCGAACGCGAGAAGGACACGGGCTGGGCAGCGGGCTTAAGGCCCTTGCCATTAGATGACGACGATTTTAAAGGTTTTTCCGTGGCCTTAGGGGCCTTGGATTTAACCGGCTTAACTGCCTTCGGCCGCTTGGCCTTAAGGGCCAAGGGCTTCGAAGGCTGACTACGCTTCGCTGGAGTGGAAGCGTTCGCGGGTTGAGTCTGGCGCGGCGGTTGGGCCGATGCCGAGACAGGAGGATAGTAGTTGCTACAGCATCGGGCGCGGCCGCAGGCGCGGACGCGGGCGCGAACGCGGGGGCTGCTACCGTGGGCTGAACGGCCTTTGCAGGCTGCTGAACCCCCGGTTTGACCCATGGGTTGCGAGGCGGTGGAAGCGGTGCCGCGGGGCGAAGCGTGATTTTAGAAAGCGCAGAGGCGCTGGAGCTCGCGTCGCGGGACTAGGCTTAGGACGCGAGACCGACCTGGCGGCCGCGGGCAGACGTGGCGCCTTGGGGCAACCGCGATAGCTCGCGGGGTGCCCCACCTCACCACACAACACGCAGCTGGGCAGGTCGTCGGGCCTCGGGTCCTTGGGCCTTGGGCACGCGTCAGTGCCGTGGTTGCCCAGGCACTTGACGCACCGAGGACGGTTGTGGCAATTACGGGCCGAGTGCCCGTAGCGCTGGGAACGATGGCACTGACTGGGAGTGCCACTCTTGTACGGTACTTCGATTGTGATCCGATCACAGTACATTATCGATTTAATATTGAAATTTTCTTTACCCTCGGGGATCTTATCAAGGACTACACGGATGAAGCGCGACGGTTGCTTATCGCGCCTAAAAATGCGATGTGCTTCGCGGGCAGGTAACCCTGTGGCCTTAAGGGCCGAAAGCTGTGATATAGTGAATTACACTATCAGCACGTACTCAATAGTACGTGATAATTAAGGTCTTCCTGATTGACAAGGCGTCCTTCCTCTAGTCACGTATAGATGTGATGTTAATTAGTATTTAAGATGATACACTAGAGGATAAAGGTAAATTGATTCAACGCAAGACATTGTTTCATTTCGGGTCTCCGTCCCAAAGCCATTACATGGCGACCGTGACATGGTGTCACAAGTCCGCGCCGCGAAATCGCTAGTTGAAGTCTACAAAATATCAGGAAAATAGTGCTACACGGGCCTACAAGAAGGACGAAGGAAATAAGAAGAAAAACTGTAAGCCAAAATTGTTTAACTATGGGAAACCCACAATCTAAAGACAATATTATTGTCAGTCAATCACCAACTCAATCGGCGGCAGCATCAACTCCCTTGGCCGTTGGGATGCAACTTTCAGAGATCTTTTTACTGACCATCGTCGTTGTACTAGCGGGCTATATAGTACTTAGGCTGCTACGTTACTTCAACGCACGACTATTAGAAGAGGTAGAACGCAGAGCGGTTCGACGGGCAATTGGACCAGCACAGAACGTGTAAGCCAGCACGAATTAATATAACTATGCTACCAAGAATCTATGTGTGTGTGTGAGTGATTTTTTTTTCTAAAGTGTGTTCATGGCAAACCTGTCAGAACTCTTGAGTGAGCTTAAGGCTATTAGAGACTCTATTATTAAATTAAGTAAGGACAAACGTTATTCCGCTCAGGGGCAGAATAAGTTTTTAAGAGCAAAGGAAATTAAAAATATTTTTGAACAAATATCTGCAGACTTATGTAAAAAAGGGATAGATGCTGTAGAATTACAAATAACAAAAGCAATATCGTCAAAGTTTTTATGTAATTTTGAGGAAATCGAGTCACTCGTTAACCCGCATCATTCAGAAACGATCACAACCATGGCCACGTTCGATCTAAAAGTCGCGCTCACGCTCCTCCCAGTAGTAGATTGCGACGAAACGCAAATTAACCAACTAATAGACGGAATAGAGTATTATAGTAGTACCCTTAGAAACGAGGACCAGCCTCTGTTAATCAATTTTGTTTTAAAAACTCGTCTTTCTAGCAGGGCTAAAACAAAAATTAATAAGTCTTATGTGTCTGTGGCAGACCTAATAAAAGATATAAAAAATGTTTTAATTCCGATTAAATCATACACAGCCATTTTAGACCGAATGCTACGATGTAGGCAAGGAAACAAGACCATAGAAGTGTTTGGTAGTGAAATCGAAAAAATGTCCAACGATTTAAGTACAGCACAGGCTAATGGAGACGAGTCGGCATATAATTTATTAAAGCCGATTAATGAAAAAATGGCTATCAAGCGTTTCGCTGACGGCCTAAACAATGCTCGTACAAGCATTATAGTTACGTCTAGGTCCGTAAGCACAGTTAGGCAGGCAATAACTATAGCCTTAGAACAAGAAGACTCGGTAGTGAAACCACCAATAAACAATTATGTTAACTATGTTTCGAACCAGCGATTTGAAAAGATAAATAAAAACTATCATCAACAATATAATAAGTCACGTAACAACAACGCGACGAGTCAGCAAGGTCGGGGTCGTGCCTACTATAACTCGAATAGGTTTCAGGGTCAGCGCAACACCAGGTTTACGTCACCTCATAATAAACGTAGGAATGTACATTTCTTAGTTGACTCAGCAGAACAGTCTAATGACGAGAACGAAAGTGAACGTCAGAGTATACGTCAGAACGAACATCATAGCGATGATTTTTTTCGTTCTGAATAGCGCTGAGGTAGATATTTGTAGTTATGGTAGTGGTAATTACGTTTGTTTTACTTGTAGTCAAACTCAAATTTCTCTATTAGTAGACACAGGAGCAAGCATTTCAATTTTAAAGTTAGATTGGTTAAATAAACTCCGTAGCGTGTCCCGCGACGCAAAGCTAGTAAGGGATGAAATTAAGATTAAAGGAGTATGTGGGGATTTAGTATCAATAGGTTATGTTTATCTAGACTTATGTGTTAACAATTATAATTTTAGGCATAAGTTTTATGTGTTTAGCAACTTCCACTGTAAAAATGATGGAATTTTAGGAGAAGATTTTTTATTAAAATATAGTTGTAAAATTAACTATGAAAATAAGCTGGTTACATTACAGGATAAGATAAGTCTAGAATTAGGCTTAGGTAAAAACATAATAACGACTATTCCAGGGAGATGTGAGGTCGTAAAATATGTTTCGTCAGAGATAAAGGGCGAATGTGTCATTTTAGCGGAGGAAGTTATTGCAGGCGTATTTGTAGCAGGCAACGTGGTAGTAGGAGACGGGAAAAAGATTCCGGTGCGATTTTTAAACACACGGGAAGAAGATGTAAAATTAAATAACTTTAGCCCGAAAATTAGAAAATACTCGGATTATTTCGTATGCTCTTTTGATACGGAAAACGGAAAATCTGTCGAGAGGGTTAAACAACTATTCGATTTTCTTAAATTAAAAACATATCTTGGTGATGAAGAGAGACGGTCTATTGAGAAAATATGTGCAAAATATGCAGATATCTTTCATATGCCGGGTGATAAGCTATCCGTTACAAACTTATACGAGTACAACATTAAACTGCAAAATGACGCGTCTCCTGTTTATGTCAAACCGTATAGAATACCGCACGCTCAGAAGGCTGAGTTAATAAAACAGGTAGGTAAATTGTTAGAAGAAGATATTATCGAAGAGTGTACCAGCGAATGGTCTTCTCCATTATTATTACTTCCGAAAAAAGCTGACAGTAGCGGTGAAAAAAAGTGGAGAATCGTAATAGATTATAGACTTTTAAATAAAAAAATAGTAGACGAAAAGTTCCCGTTACCAAATATACAAGAAATTATTGACTCACTTTCGGGATGCTTATACTATTCTCATTTAGACCTCAGTTCTAGTTATTACCAGCTAGGGTTATCACCAGAATGTAGGAAATTCACTTCTTTTACAGCTGATAAGCAATATCAACTGAAAAGATTACCTATGGGTCTCAAAACGAGTCCTAGCGTATTTTCTAAACTTATGTCTATGGCTCTATCGGGTTTAAATCACGAGATATGTTTTCTATATCTCGATGACGTAATAGTTTTCGGGAAAAGCCTATCGCAGCATAATACAAATTTAATGAGTGTATTTGAGAGGTTTAGGTCAGTTAATTTAAAACTAAACCCTTGTAAGTGCGAATTTTTGAGGAAAGAAATTAATTATTTAGGGCATGTTATTACGCCAAACGGGGTGTTGCCAGACAACAGTAAAATCGAGGTCTTGGAAAAGTTCCCAGTACCTAAAAATGTAAATGAGATTCGTCGTTTTGTGGCTTTTGCGAACTTTTATAGAAAATTCATAAAAAACTTTGCCACAATAGTGTACCCACTAAACCGTCTTTGTAAGAAACATGTCGAGTTTCAGTGGACGGAAGAATGTGACGTGGCATTTCAGACCTTAAAAAAGTCACTTAGTTCATTTCCTGTCTTAGATTATCCAGATTTTGGAAAAGATAATGTTTTCCGGTTGCAAACCGATGCGTCAGGGGTAGCCTTGGGGGCTGTATTATCAAATGGAAATAATAAGCCCGTAGCTTATGCAAGCAGACAATTAAACAGTTCAGAAATAAACTACCCAACCATTCATAAAGAGTTATTAGGGGTAGTGTGGGCTATAAAACATTTTCGACCATATTTATACGGACGAAAATTTAAAGTATTAACAGATCATAGACCATTGGTTCATTTATTTAGCATAAAAGATCCTAGTAGCCGTTTAACTAAGTTTAGACTTTGTTTAGAAGAATATGATTTCGATATTGAATACATAAAAGGTTCCGAAAATGTAACGGCAGATGCCTTATCGAGAGTCATTATAACATCAGACGAGTTAAAAAATCTAAATTCAAATTTTTTGGGGGTAGTAACCCGTTCAATGAAAAGAACCATGGAGCAAAATAATGAACCCGCTACCTCTGGAAGTAGCAGGGTTGAGCCCCCTGTTGATCATAGGCAACCAAGAGTGGTAAATATTATGCAGAAATCACAAAATGATGTAAGGTTAGATATTTGTTCGTATGAAAACTTCGTGAAGTTGAGGAAAAAGAAAAGATACGTCTCACAGACGGGTGATATGTTATTTAGTGACTCTACTATTTACATAAATCAGGAATCTCTACTAACGGAGGCGCGCCGAGACGCAACGATAGGAGAACTGAGTGCATTATGTAAAAAATATAATATGGTAGAAGTCGTTGTGATTAAAAATGGGTTTAATAAAAAGTTTATTAAAATTTTGACCCAAACTTTCATGAAACATAAAGAATTACCGCGGTTATGTATTATTAATAACCAAGTTGAACATGTTACAAATAAAGACTTGATACGTGTTATACTAAATGATTATCATTTATTGCCGACAAGTGGTCATGTAGGCATAAATAAAATGACTAAGAATATTCGAAAAAAATATTTTTGGAGTAATATGCAAAAAGACATAACTGAATATGTGACTCGCTGTAAAGATTGCCAAAAGCAGAAATTTTGTAATAAAAATAATAAAGAGAAAATGGTAATAACCACTACAGCATCTACTTCTTTTGAAAAATTATATTTAGATATTGTGGGGCCGTTGGAGGTCGATAATTTGGGTAATAAATACATATTAACAATACAATGCGAATTGACAAAGTTTGTAGAAGCTTACCCAATACTTGATAAGTCAGCTGAAACTGTTGCTAGGGTTTTTACTGAAAATTTTATTTAACGATATGGTACTCCCTGGGTTATTGCGACTGACTGTGGAACGGAATTTATTAATTCCACGTTAGAAACAGTATGTAAATTGCTAAATATTGATAAGTTAAATTCAACACCCTATCATCATGAGAGTATAGGTTCGCTAGAAAACTGGCACAAACATCTCGGATGTTACTTGAGAATACAAACACAGAATCAGTCGGCAAATTGGAGTACCTGGATACCATATTGGTGCTTTGCTTATAATAATTCTGTAAATACTAGTACCAAATACTCCCCTTATGAACTAGTTTTTGGGAAAACATGTAACGTACCTAGTAATTTAGTTAGTAAAGTTGATCCCTTATATGTATACGACAATTATCCATCGGAGTTAAAATTTAGATTGCAAAAAGCTCATAATGATGCCAGGAACAAAGTAGAAAAACTAATTATGATTTAGATTGTAAGGAAGTACACTACAAAAAAGGTGATCTACTCTTGTATAAGAATGAAAATTATAATAAATTGAATGACTTGTATTTAGGTCCATTTGAAGTTTTAGAAGAGCTAGGTACTAATGTAAAAATATTAAAGAATAATAAAGAATATATAGTTCATAAGAATAGGACTAAGATATTTAGAAAATAAGAGTTTACTTTTCAGGGAAGGGATGCCTAGCCTTTTCAGGGGAGGTGTGATATAGTGAATTACACTATCAGCACGTACTCAATAGTACGTGATAATTAAGGTCTTCCTGATTGACAAGGCGTCCTTCCTCTAGTCACGTATAGATGTGATGTTAATTAGTATTTAAGATGATACACTAGAGGATAAAGGTAAATTGATTCAACGCAAGACATTGTTTCATTTCGGGTCTCCGTCCCAAAGCCATTACAAGCACGTCGGCAGGGTTTGCGGATGTGGGGAGGCCACCTAACACGACGGTAAGTACTTGCTCCTCGGGGAGCGAGTACGAGTGAAACTCTATGTCGCGAGTGCGTAGGAACGCGGTTATACGGCGGTGATCTAGCGCGGTCGGCGGAAAGATTTTCATCCTATCGCCTCCCTCGCAGACGGCGCGCGTGAAATTGATTTTCTGTGCTTTAATAGCGCTAGATAGTTTATTCCAATCCTTGCATTGCAAGACATGGATTGGCGGGATATCGCGTTCGCGTTTCGCGGGCTCCTCCTGGCTCGACTTGGGCCTTGGAGTGTTGGGGCGCTAACCGTTGTCAGCCTTGGCGGCTTTCGACGTGGGTGGTGACGACGGAGCGGTTTGGCGTTGTCGCTTGCCGGTGCGAGATACGATCGTGTAGTCGGAGTCAGACGAAGCTGAGTCCGACGACGAGTCGTAGTCTGACACTGACGGGCAGACGTCCATATCAACCGGGTCGATATGGGACGAGGCGGTTTTAGTTACCGGAAGGGTAACATCGGGCGACGCGGGGTTGTCGTAAACGACAACCATCGGTTGCGCAGAAGGCGGCTTAATCGCGACGAACGCGGAAACGGTCTGCGCTGAAGGCGCTGAGAACGCGGACGTAGGTTGTGCATAAGGCACCGGACGGAGTTGCGCTGAAGGCGCTTTGCACGCGGACGCAGCGGGTTGCGCAGAAGGCGCTGGGGTTGGCTGCGCGGAAGGCGCTAGAGCCTTACAGAGCCGCCGCGAATATTTATATGCGGCGCGCATCGACAGCCACGCGACTGCCGCGAGCCGCTTCAGCCGCTGCGTCATGCCAAACGCAGCGCACCCTAGCGTTCATTTAAGAACACTTAATAAACTGCTTTGTATATACGCCTCTAGTTGTAACATGTAAAATTTGTATATAATAAGCTAAGTTTTCCAATAAATTCATTCCAATCTCAAGTCTAGATGGTATTATTACTCTCTAAACCCCCATCGGCTAAACTACTAATATTATAAACGCGAAAGTTTGTAAGTATGGATGGATGTTTGTTACTCTTTCACGTAAACACTACTGAATGGATTTGCATGAAATTCGGTAAACAGATAGTTTATAACCTGGATTAACACATAGGATACATTTTATACCTATATTCCCACGGGAACAGGAAACCGCGAGCGGCCGCTAGTAAATAAATAAATTCTTTGTTGCCAGAGTGTTGCATGTGAATTAACTTTATTCACTACAAGCGGCCCGCCCGCGCCTTCGTTACACTGAACACCCCATACCCCGTGACTTATTTTGATTTCACAATAAATAATAACTAATTAATTATGTACGATTACGCGTACATTACTTGTTTATATTGTCTTTTTAGGTCAATGCATCATACCTTCTGGCAGTATTTAGTTTATTAAATAAGGTAATTAACTGAGTGCAAACTTAGTAACCGTGCGTTACTAACGTCGCGTGAGAACCACTTATACCTACTATTGTGTAAGTAAATAAACAGTGAATATTCTTTAGACTTTCGTCTCATTTTGCACTCCACGACAACTACAATTACTTTCTTCAACTTAACTAACTAACTTAAACTCAACATCTGTACGGCGATCACGCGCTGTACATTTTGGTCCTTCGAACTTTTACACTTAGTGCATCTTGCGACTTTGGCTGCGATACCGAATCGGTTACTTGGCTTCCCACAAGCGGGTTCCACCAAGTCAATTGAGAAGGCGTGTAAATATCGTAGTGACGGTAGCGGAGTGCGCTGAGTGTCTAGCACCTACGAGATTCAACGTGACTCACTGTGAACTGCAACGAGTGACAGAATTTTGAAAGAAGCAGTCTGCAGACCTGCAACTGTCATCTTCATACTACAGAACAAACTTTTATCAGCGACTTCTTAGGTAATCTTTTATCTTTTTATCCAAACCTCAACTCAACTGAACGAAATGGAACATCTAACTGTACAAGTATCCACTTTTGAAAATATCAAGTTATTATGTTCTAACTATAAAAAGGATAGCGCTAGTAGAAAAACGGAAAGTTACTTAGAGGACCGTTTGTGAAGCCTAGAAAAATTATGGGAAGAATTCAAAGACCGACACGAATCGAAACTAGAGTCTATAGAAGACAAATCTACTGTCAGTTATTTTGTGAAAGATACTTATGGGAAAACTAAACAGTTGTACGAAAGTACTAGACAACACATGTTTGATTTATTAACAGCTCAACGAAAACAGCAACAAAATTTAGACGTAAACTTAAACAACTGATGTGAAGACCAAGGAACTTATGAGCCAGCAAGAAGCGAGATTTAAGTCTTTGAACAGAACTATGCTTAAGATCAACCTAAAATTTGTAATAGAGAAATGGGAATTAGAAGACTATTTATCTATTTTAAAAACTAAGTGGGACTGTATTGAGAAAATTCACTGGGAAATTGAAGGTGCCCTGAAAGATCAAAACTTAAAAAAAGAAAACAGTCAAAGATTTGAAGATATTGAGCTAAGGTGAGAAAAGCGTTACACAGCAAAATATGGTCAAATGTTCATTACCAACGAGCGACGCCTCAGATAGCAATTCCCGATTTTTGCGGAAACTATATTCAGTGGATTACTTTCAAAGATATTTTTCTTGAAACCATACACAACAACCCTGCCATACTGAAGTCGCAAAAAATGCAACACCTAAAAACTAAACTCAAAGGTGAAGCAGAACGTCTGGTCCAGCATTTGTCAATAAACTCTGATAACTATGATTCATGCTGGGAGATATTGACGCACCGGTACGATAATCGTCGTCTCCAGTTTACATCATTCATGAACACTATGCAGCAGCTACCCGTGATCCAGCATCCTAACGCATACAATCTAAAGAGAATGTATGACAGCATCACAGAAAGTTTGAACGGCCTGGCCAATATGGGTGCCGAAGTATCAACCTGGGGGCCGATCATCGTACACTACGTGTCACAAAAATTAGATTCCGTGACATTCAACGAATACATAAAAGACATGCAGAACAACCGTGAACTACCTAACTTGCAAGAGTTCTTAACATTTTTGGAAACCAAATTTATCGCTTATGAAACTGTCAAGAACTGCCAAAGAGATAATTCGAACTCTCAGAAACAATTACTTCATAAAATTCATAACAAAACAACGAACAAGAATTACTATGGAAATACGAGCACTAACTACAAATCATTTAACAACAAACATAATTTTGCGAAGAAAGAAACCTTATTCGAAGGCATTATAGAAGCTTCAAAGACATTTCATACGTCATATGGACACTGCCCGCTATGCGATGGCAATCATGTGTTGATGCAATGCGATAAGTTTATTGACCTAGACAGCGCACACAGAAACAGAACGGTAGCAAAACTCAAACTTTGCAAAAATTGTCTCTACAGTCACGGCAACGCCAACTGCACGTCAACTAAAACTTGCAAAGAATGCAATGCAAAGCATCATACATTATTACATAACATAAATAAATTTAACTTTGAATGATCTGAAAAAAAAATTGATAACAGCATACAACCGAAACCTTCTACTTCAACTCAATCGGGCGCTTATCATTTGGCTTCCAATAATACTGAAGTCCTCTTAGCTACTGTCCAAGTGAAGATCAAATCTATCAACGGCACTTACAGAACAATGCGAGCTTTTCTCGACCAGAGTTCGCAAGTTAACTTAATTACAGAGAACGCAGCTCAACGACTCCGACTTCATAGAACAAAACTGCATGCAACGGTGACTGGAGTGGAGTCAACAACTGGAAGCTGCAGGGGACGCGTGAATCTCAGCTGCAAAGCCATACACTCTGACTACAACTTTGACGCTCAAGCTCTCGTCCTTCAAAAGCTCACGAACAAACTTCCAAACAATACTTTCGGAAAAGGTAATTGGACGCATCTGCAAAACCTAAAACTTGCTGATCCTGACTATAACGTTTCAAGCCCCATCGATCTCCTACTTGGAGCGGAAGTTTACTCTGACATTATTCTAGATGGAGTCCTGAAGGGGGACCAAAACTCTCCTACTGCCCAGCACACTCACTTGGGGTGGATCTTGTGTGGAAAACTTAACACGTTCCACTGCCACGCAACGCTAGTGGACATACCTGATTTATCCCGATACTGGGAGAGTGAAGACATAACCCTAAGCACCGCGGACGTCAGTCAAGAAGATCAGTGTGAGATATACTATAAAGAAACTACTAAAAGGAGCTCCGATTGAAAATACATACAAGCTGTACAAAGTAATGAAGCTCATCTCCTTGAACTCATACAAAACCAGACCTCTATCGTCGAGCTGGAAAACGAGACTCTGAAAAGGAATGAAAACAACATTAATCGGCAATTCACCATCATCAATGACTCCATGAACCAAACTGACGTGAGATTAGCAAGCATCGAGTCTGAAATAGAAATAACTATGGCGACAAGCTTTTTAAGCTCAGCTTCGCTCACGGCGTACCTACTACTTACGAACTTAAAGAGCATTCAAGAAACTCTCTACGACAGTCTAGTCGACATTTACAAAGGCCACATGAATGTTCAATTATTCACTCCAGTCAATTTAATTACACAACTGGATAGAATATCTGGAAAATTACCCAAAAATTTGGCGTTACCGGTACATAACATGCAAAACGACTTATGAGACTTATACAAGTTACTTTACGTGAGAGCTCGTATTACCAACAGTCATTGTATGTTCGAGATTCATATACCGCTAGCGAGTGACGAAGATTACATAATAATAATATATCAAGTCATACCACTGCCTATGAAAGACGAAACTTTGACTATTGTTTCATCTAAATACATTGCGGTAAATTTAGGGTTTCTCGTCCAAAAGTCCCTTGTTAACAACGTTATCAAGGTCGATAGTGTGTCAGGTAGAGTTGCGTACCTTATACTCAGAATCACCGATCGGTATTCGCTGAAGGTCATACAGGTATATGCACCAACCTCGACACACCCTGACGAAGAAGTAGAGGCTCTGTATGAGGAGATATCTGAAGCCATACATTCCTCCGAAACGTACTTCACCGTTGTTATGGGGGACTTCAATGCAAAGGTAGGCACAAGGAACGGCGATGAGTTGAGAGTGGGGCAATATGGATATGGACAGCGGAACCAAAGGGGCCAACTGTTGGTCGACTTTATGGAGAAGGAGGAACTCTTTTTGATGAACTCTTTCTTCCGGAAGCGACCAACCAGGAAGTGGACGTGGATAAGCCCCGATGGTTCAACCAGAAATGAGATCGACTTCATCATGACGACCAAGAAGCGTATATTCAGTGATGTCTCCGTGATCAGTAGGGTGAAAACCGGTAGCGATCACCGGATTGTTAGAGGCACACTGAATATCAACATCAAGCTCGAGAGGTCACGTCTGGTGAAGTCCACACTCCGTCCTGGCCCTGCCCAGATCCAGAGCCCGGAACACTTTCAACTCGAACTCCAAAATCGCTTCCAGTGCCTAGCCGAGTGCGAAACTGTGGACGAGATCAGCAGCGGGCTTGTGGAAACTGTCCAAGCTGTGGGGTCTAAGTTCTTTAAGACCCCACGCCGGAAAAAGCCTCAAAAGCTCTCAGACGGAACCATTAAGTTAATGGAAGACCGGAAAGAAATGATACTGCAATCTTCAGCTGATATGTCGGAATATGGCAAACTCAATAGACGAATCTCGAAATCTGTGCGACACGACCTGCGCTCCTATAGTGCTAAATGTATTAGGGACGCAATTGCGCGGAACCAAGGCGCCAAAGTGTTCGCAAAGAATTCGTCTATTGGTCAGAGCCAAATGACTAAGCTGAAGATCGAGGACGGCAGTGTCATTTCGTCGAAGCCGGAGATTCTGAGAGAGCTCGAGAGGTTTTATGGACAGTTGTACACCTCAACACAAGAGCCCGCTGTTGGTACAGCTCAGGACACCAGAGCTAAGTTAACCCGACACTATACCGAAGATATCCCTGACATCAGCCTGTATGAGATTAGTATGGCTCTTAAACAGCTTAAAAACAACAAGGCGCCGGGTGATGACGGAATTACCACTGAACTTCTGCGAGCGGGTGGAAAACCGATACTCGTAGTCCTCCAGAAGTTGTTTAATTCCGTCATGCTCGAAGGTACTACGCCAGAAGCATGGCACAGGAGTGCGGTGGTGCTCTTCTTCAAGAAAGGCGATAACACCTTATTGAAGAATTATAGACCCATCTCACTCCTGAGCCATGTGTACAAGCTGTTTTCGAGAGTCATTACGAACCGTCTCGAACGCAGGTTTGACGACTTCCAGCCTCCCGAACAAGCCGGTTTCCGAAAAGGCTTTAGTACCATAGACCACATACATACGCTCCGCCAGATTATACAGAAGACTGAGGAGTATAATCGGCCCTTATGTTTAGCGTTTGTGGACTACGAGAAAGCCTTCGATTCTATCGAAACCTGGGCTGTGATGCAGTCCCTCCAGCGTTGCCATATCGACTATAGGTATATCGAAGTGTTGAAATGTTTGTATAGAAACGCTACTATGTCGATCCGATTACAAGACGAGAGTACGAAACCAATCCAATTGCAGAAAGGTGTGAGACAGGGAGACGTCATATCTCCGAAACTGTTCACAAATGCGTTGGAGGACGTTTTCAAGCTCTTGAATTGGAACGGATTCGGCATCAACATTAATGGCGAATACATCACTCACCTTCGTTTTGCCGATGTTATAGTCATAATGGCGGAGTCGCTGGAGAACCTCAACACCATGCTCAGCGACCTCAATATCGTATCCCAACAGGTGGGTCTTAAAATGAACATGGACAAGACGAAGATCATGTCGAATGTCCATGTTGAACCCGTACCGGTAATTGTTGGGAGCGATACTATCGAAGTTGTCGACCACTACACCTACTTAGGACAGATTGTCCAGTTAGGTAGGTCCAACCTCGACAAAGAGGTCGCCCGGAGAATCCAACTCGGATGGGCAGCGTTCGGGAAATTACGAGATATCTTTGCATCGAAGATTCCGCAGTGCCTAAAGACAAAGGTCTTTAACCAATGTGTGTTGCCGGTGATGACATATGGCACCGAAACGTGGTCCTTAACTGTTGGCCTTTTAGAAAAGCTCAGAGTCACACAGCGAGCAATGGAGAGAGCTATGCTCGGAGTTTCTTTGCGCGATAGAATCCGAAACGAGGATATTCGCCAAAGAACCGGAGTTGCCGACATAGCTCGTAAGATTTGCAAGCTGAAGTGGCAATGGGCAGGCCACATCGCTCGACGAACCGACAACCGTTGGGGAAGAAAGGTTCTCGAGTGGAGACCACGCACTGGAAGACGCAGTGTTGGTAGGCCTCCCACTAGGTGGACCGACGACATCGTGAGAGTCGCAGGCAACCGGTGGATGCGAGTGGCGAGTTGTCGGTCAGGATGGAGGTCAAAGGGGGAGGCCTATGTTCAGCAGTGGACGTCTTCAGGCTGGTGATGATGATGATGAAATTTAGAAAAGAGCACTTACACGAACCTAAGTGAAAAGGAAATGAATCATTGCATTCAACGCAATCCAGATAACTTTGTTTGCATTTTAAACTTACCTATTTACAATCTACAGAACTCTAATGCGCCTTGTGAAGCTAAGTTAATAGGTCATCAAAACACGACCTCGCCCTGCACTGGAAAAAAAATGAAATGCGAAGCTACCTGGGTCGAGTTACACACGACGAACACATGGCTAGCTGTCTGCTGCGATTTATGCACATTTCGAACTGTATGTGCTGGTGACGTCAGATCGATCGTTATCAACGCCTCATCTATAATATCGCTTAAAGAAGGATGCCTCATACAAACAAAAGATATGACTATCTACTCCCATAATAACTACGACAGCCAAGCAAGGATCGACTACGGCATAGAAACACCGCCTTTTAACAAATCTATAAATAGCATCGTTAGAGCACATCGAACATTTAAAGTAGAATTCACGGAAGATAAAACTATCAATGACGTCAAGAAGGACATAGAAACCCTGAAGCAGAAAGAACAACTACCAAACGTCGTTACCGGCCACGACATCCACCAGTTTGTCATTTGCTACTCGCTTTTGATAATAACACTAGTAGCAATAATAATATGGATTGTAAAGAAACGTGGGCTGTGTACTAAAACACCTGCTACGGAAGCGACCAGAGCTCGTCGTCATCATTACGAAGACGTAGAACTACAGCCTTCAAGCACTAAGCTACAACAGAGGCTCCAGCTGCCGGCAGCAGCAGTGCCGCAGATGAGCAGCGAGAAACCGCGCGCGCCGGCGGCGGCGGGAGCGGTCGGACGCGGCCACTACGCGCGCCCCAACCCACGCCGGGCACCGAACCCAGCCACGGATGTGGAATTTGAATTTGAACATTGATTTATTACTAAATTATTTTCTTTTTACTTTTTATTCAATAACCATTTTGTGCTTTTATACCATTTAATATTTACATTACTTTACTTTGCTTTTTACCTAATTACTATGTTGTATTTTTTACCATTTTATATTTACACTACTTTTACCTTGTTACAAGTGGCTCTCACTTCGACTTATTTTCGTTTTCCTCTCGGGTTAGGAATATGTACGATTACGCGTACATTACTTGTTTATATTGTCTTTTTAGGTAAATGCATCATGCCTTCTGGCAGTATTTAGTTTATTAAATAACGTAATTAACTGAGTGCAAACTTAGCAACCGTGCGTTACTAACGTCGCGTGAGAACCACTTATACCTACTATTGTGTAAGTAAATAAACAGTGAATATTCTTTAGACTTTCGTCTCATTTTGCACTCCACGACAACTACAATTACTTTCTTCAACTTAACTAACTAACTTAAACTCAACATCTGTACAGCGATCACGCGCTGTACAAATTAATTAAAATTTAATTTGTTTACGCTCACGTTAATTATCTTTAGACCTAAATGAGTATTCTTTTGAAACTCGTTAATATGTGTACCTACGCCTGGCGTACCACGGAATTCTGTTATTTCAAGAATGCCAAAAAACTGTACCCAAGTAGTACCAAATAGTGCCCAAAGGAAATAAATAGTACCCTTATGGTTCAAAATGTTATAGACATAGTTTGGTGAGTACGCTAGGCGTAGGTTACGCCTAGCGTACTCACCTCAGTTTGGGAAATCTGAGCAAGCTACAACTTTAATTAGTATGTCAAAAAACTGTACCCAAATAGTACCAAATAGTGCCCAAATGAAATAAATAGTACCTTTATAGTTAAAAAGTTATAGACATACTTTGATGAGTACGCTAGGCGTAGGTTCTACGCCTAGTGTACTCACCTCATTGCGCGAAAACAGAACCAGCAATGGCTCTCATTTCTATCTCAATAAATAGTACCGGAAATAGTACCCTATAATAGTGTAATTTTTATTTGACTTTTACTCTAGAAAGTCATTAAATTTGATAGCAAACTTCTACACATACATACATTGACATGAGGTACAGGCGAACTCATAATAATTTTAATATTATTCAATTTCATATTATGTACCTACTACATATTACTTTTAGTTTTGTTGAAATTAATAGGTGTATATACGTAACGAGGTAGTTTAATATCAGTTATATAATTGATTATAATTATTTTTCTTATTAATAAGATTCATGTTTTCCAAAATATTGACTATCGTATTTTTTGCCGGATTTCATAAAGTAAAAGCACCTTCTATAAGGGAACTATTTGCCTTATGTCTGAAATTGAAAGCTCAATATTGTGCGAGAACAATCTGTTACTTTTGTTGATCATAGTGCAACTTATCGACGCGCGACAGCGTTGCATCTTAGTATGAACAAGTTACAATAGATGGCGCTTATCACACTTCTTACTTTGATAACTTACAAACTGACCTGTATTATGAAAGTGCTGAGGATCAATATTGCAATTCACAACAATTTGCTTGACGCCGCGGTGGGAACGCATAGTTTTCGGGAACCGATTTTTTTTGTCGTTTACTTTGCCTTGCCACCGCAACCGCAAAGGTTTGCGAATAGTTAATTTGTGAAACAATTAATGAAAAATCTTGTGAATTTTGTTTCATTGTGATGTGAGTGATCTTTAAATGAGGAAGTACCTATGTATATTGCATCTGTAATAGCATTTTATGTTCATGTCGATTTGCAGTTGATCTTTCATTAGTTTTCATTAGCTATTAGGTAGGTACCTACTCAGTTTGAATATATTAGGTATATATACTTACCTACAGAAATAAGTTATTGTTTTCTATTAATCGTAGAATAACAAATTAAATCATATTCTTAGTTTTCTGGACTGTATAAAGTGTTTAACTGTGTCGCGTACTTACCGGTGAAAGAATACTACCACCCCCTCTTCCCTTGGGTGTCGTAATAGGCGACTAACGGACTAAAGACTGCACATACGTCCAACAGCTTAGAACGGCGATGGGCTCACCACCTGTCACGCTGAGCACATGTGAAGTCGCTATTTATGTAGGTACGTATCTATATTAATACAAATCAATTGCCAAAATGTATGTACGCGCATCACTTCAGAACGGCTGCACCAATTTGGCTAATTCTTTTTTGTTGTATTTGTAATTGTCGGGACAAGGTTTGTATGAAAATGAACATTTTTGTAAATTCGTCACGGGGTAAGGGGTTCACGCGGACAAAGTCGCGGGCGGGCGGTCATTCACGATCAACAAATCATAAATAAGCAATGCTTGATACATAGATATAAGTTGGAGTGGGTCTCATTCACCCTCGACTACAAATTTTGTGATTTATAACAGTTATCACTAGATTTATAGTCGAAGTAAGAATCACTGCTAAAAACCAGCCTTCATATAAAAAAATCCGCATCCAAATCTAGGATATTTAGGAGCTACGGTGCCAAAGACAGACACCAACCTCAGGACCCCCCTTTTTTGGCCACCCTTGGTTTACTGTTATTAAATATGTACCTATTTTATTTTAGGTCATCGTCTATTAGTGAACTCCATTGTTATTCCAATCTCAATTTCTTTGGTAATAAAAATAATATTTTACCATTCACTGTGCTCGACTGTACCACACGTAATTTTTGTATGTAGAAATTTGCTATCAAATTTAATGACTTTCTAGTGAAAAAGTCAAATAACAATTACACTCTTAGAGGGTACTATTTCCGGTACTATTTATTGAGATAGAAATGAGAGCCATTGCTGGTTCTGTTTTCGCGCAACGAGGTGAGTACGCTAGGCGTAGAACCTACGCCTAGCGTACTCACCAAACTATGTCTATAACTTTTTAACTATAAAGGTACTATTTATTTCCTTTGGGCACTATTTGGTACTATTTGGGTACAGTTTTTTGACATACTAATTAAAGTTGTAGCTTGCTCAGATTTCCTAAACTGAGGTGAGTACGCTAGGCGTAACCTACGCCTAGCGTACTCACCAAACTATGTCTATAACTTTTGAACCATAAGGGTACTATTTATTTCCTTTGGGCACTATTTGATACTATTTGAGTACAGTTTTTTGGCATTATTGAAATAACTGAATTCCATGGTGAGTACGCCAGGCGTAGGTACACGTTAATATGGTAAGATAACGGATATACATAAACATAGAAAAAAACGCTCATAACCCGAAATCAATTTAGAAACACAGTGTTTCTCTAATTTGACCCAACCGGGAATTGAACCCGGGACCTCAGAGATGACGCGACGCCAGACCCGGCGTGCTAACCACTCGACCACGGAGGCCGCCAATAAGACTTGTGCTAGCCTAATTGTAATAAAAAACAGTTTCTAAGACATAAGATTTTATTTATTTTAACAATTTGTGACTTTATTTCCCGCTACACATAATAATTGTGGTGTTTTAGCACAGTAAATTTATACTATTAAAAGATTCCTATAAAAGTCCTATTATAATATATATATTTAATTAAATATTATTATTTTACTATAAAAACAACAAGACTTTGCAGTTCTTTTCTAGTGTAAAGGTAGCAATAATACTATATGAAACAGAAGTATTACATAAAATATTTTACAAATAGAAACATGTGAATACACATAACATTACTCATCGCAACATGCTTTTATTAATCCTATCTATTACAATGTTTATAAGCATGGAATGAAGCTTAAATGCTTAAGGTTAGTTTCACTACATTTTATTAAATGCCAGATAGCTTATCTATAAGTTGTATCTCTCTCATACAATATCAATAAGAATAATAAGTGAAACAAGCCCTAGGTACTCTTTAATTTTTATGTATACCTACTTATTGAAATATGCAAAGTCACGTTTGCACACTCTACATCATATGTTGGCTTTCAGCCATTTCTCTCCTTCTCTTTTCAGATTCTAGTGTCAAATATACTGGTACACGGCCACCTCTTAGTTTCTCTCTTTTATGTACTTTTAATTGGTGTTTGAGCATTTGCCGTCTATAACCAAACGCTTTACCACAGATATTACAGACATGGTCTTTAACACCTGTGTGGTCAACCTTTAAATGGAGTTCTAATTCACGTTTAGTATAAAACCCTCGGTCACACGCATCACACTTGAAGTCTCGCTCATCTTTGTGAATGAGCACATGTCTTGTCAAGTTACCCTTATTTACAAACCGTGCTGGGCATTCAGAACACTGATATGGCTTTTCACCGGTGTGCGTACGCATATGCATCTTTAAACACTCATTAAATCTTCCTCTGTATGGGCACAGGGAACACTGAAAAGGCAAATCATCAATGTGTGTTGCACGATGTCGGCTAAATTGTCCTTGCATTCTAAACTTTTTCCCGCAGAAGTCACACATAAACGGTTTCTCTTGACCATGCAATTTCATGTGATTCCTAAATGATGAATGCATAAAAGATTTGCTACAGATTGGACAGGTCTGTCTGAAATTCTCATGCTCATCAGACAACCTGTGTGCTTGGTAATCTTCGAATCCTTTAAAGTTCATAGTGCACCTCCTGCATCTCCACTTTCTTTCTTTTTTCACTTTCTTGCTCTTATACTCGTAAGGCTCATCATCTTCCATTTCTAATGAGCCATTAGTGTTGTCATCCTCAAATGAGGGCTCCTCTATCGGATCTGCAATATCTTCCTCTGGATTGCGCAACAATTCATCTGTTTTTTGTGCAGTTTTCCTAAATGAGATTGCATTCAAAAGTTGTGTGTAACAATTGGAGCAGAGATATTTCGTGAAAGCATCCTCCACTTCGACTTCTATGGCTCCAAAAGTTTTTAACGCTTCAGAAACATCTTCTACTAGATCGTTTCCATAGATTGGTATGTGGCCCTCGTTCATACAAACTCTACAAGTATTCTCTTCTTCTGGCTCTTCGTTTTTATCTTCAGTGTCTGACGAAGAATCATTCGATACATCTTCGTCGTTAGATGGTTGCCCTCTTCTTTTAGAAACTTGTTGGCAATGTAACATTTTAAAAATCATTAGAGGACCAACCATTTTCAAATAATTGGATCAAGATTAAGGCACTATTTATTTCATGTATTTTCGAGAAAAAATTAAGCAAAGTAGATAAGTACCTATTGTACAACACAACTGTTTGCATTTTGTTGACGTCTGGCATCTGTCTGGCTGACTGTTGACAGGTTTTTTTTTAATTTGTTCCGTGAAGGAACAGGCTAAGGTCAGAGACCATACTGCCTAGTCATAATTTTTTAAATTATTTTTTCCCAAGATAATAATGAGTGGTGATAGAGATGGGCATTTACTCGGTAAATACCCGACTTGAGGGTAAATACCCATTTTTACCTATTTTTAACAAACCATTTTTAATTTATACCGGGTAAAAATTAAACTCAGTTTAAATTAAACCAATTATTGAATTTGGTTATAGATACTATTAAATACCGACTAAAGCATATTTTTAAGTCATTCTAAGTCTAATACTTAGTAGAATTCTATTGATTTCGAGCTGAGGCACGACTTTTGTTTATTAAGATATTCAAAATGTTCATACGTTAGTTATCATTTCTAGTTCAATTTCTGTTTTAATTATATTATCATGTCTTGGACATGCACCCTGGTATTCCTTGTTCTTTTAGGTATTTGACATACGAATTACGAAGTCAACCTATTCGCGGTTCCTTAAAAACTACTTTTTTATAATAGATGGGCTTGCTCTTGGCCACATTCTTATCCGTAGGATTAAGAAGAAGCCGACGATTTGGAGCGAGCGAGCTTGCCCAGAAGCAGCCTATTCACTCGGGCTTTAAAGATGTTGGGCTATATGCACTTGGGAACACAGACGCCGGCAGGGAATTCCATACCTTGGCTGTACGCATTATGAATGAAAACGAATAGCGCTTGGTGTGTATGAGTGGAATATCAAAAGGGTGGTAAGTAACCCGCCGTACGTCTGGACTCCCGATGGTGAAATGGGACGTTGGAATGAGCTCGTATAGCTAAAAAGCACACTCTTCGAAGTAGAACCTCTAAAATACCGACAAGCATGCAACTGAGCGACGGACTGTGAGCGAGACCGTGAAGCTTGGTTTTCACAAGCTTATCGTCACCTATAAGTTTCCTGGCTCTGCGTTCCACTGAATCGAGCGCGGCAAGTTGATATTTTGCTTAGCCGTCCTAAAGGTGGCAGCAATACTCCACGCACGACGGGACTTGTGCTTTATATAGAGTTAGAAGCTCTCCCGGCGTGAAAAATCGCTTAACCTTATTTAGAACACCCAGCGTTTTCGCCGCAGTTTGAGCCTTGATTTCGATGTTGTCGCCCAAGTTGAGATTGGAGGTCAACTTCATGCCGAGGAGATCGAAGTTGTCGGTAATTGGTACATCTACACCCCGGAAAAAAGGAGCCAGGTTAAAAGGACTCCTTTTAGCCGAGAACAAACACGCCTGCGTTTTGGTGGCGTTAAAACTGACCAAATAGTTGTCACCCCATTGGGAGACAAAACTTAAAGTCAAGTTTGTCCGCTCAACCATGGCCTCTCTTAAGGAACGAACTTCCTCTTCGCCGACTCTTGCGCTAGACAGATACCTCTTTGTGACCGTGCTGTCGTCTGCATACCCAACAATTCCCGGCTTGAGTAGATCGTTATTATACACCACGAAAAGGGTAGCAGAGAGAACGGAACCCTGAGGGACCCCGGCATCGATAGCCATGAGGTCGGAGGAACAGCCATCAATGACTACTCTGATTGACCGTTCACTTAGGAAGTCCAAACTCCAGACACGAAAATCAGCAAAGATGCCTTACGCTGGAAGCTTGCTCAGCAAGCCAGCGTGCCAGACCCGGTCAAAGGCTTTCGATATGTCAAGCGACACGGCAAGCGCTTCGCCATGCTTCTTGGTTGCCTCACCACAGCAATGAGTAACGTACACCAGAAGGTCCTCCGTGGAACGGCCTCGCCGAAAGCCATATTGGCACTTACAAGCTTCCAGGACTGAGGAACCTTTCTAGTAAGAAGAGAAAGGCGGTACAGACGCGTTAAAATCGGAGACAATTCAGGCGCGCAGACCCTAAGTAGTCTAGCTGGAATCCTATCCGGGCAGTTGGCCTTATTTATTTTATTTCATAAAAATCATATCATTCAAATGACGCTGAATAAAGTGGGTAATGTAATTATGATTCTCCCTGTTACTGCAAGCTGGCAACGTTGCACGCGTAAAATATAAGGTGACTGCTAGAAACCGCAAGAAACTTCAAGGGCTGGTCAGGTCAAGTGGCAGGGATCGGGTGAAACTCCTCACCTTCGTTGCCACCCCCTCTCTCATCGGCTCGGCTATCCACTCCACTTATGGTGGTGCTTAAGATCCGTTGGCGCAAGGCCACCTCCCACCTCGTGCCAGTAGGAGGGGAGGGGACTAGCTAGATCTGCGCAATTTTGTTGTGTTTAGTTTAAAATAGATGTTGATTAAAGATTTAAAATATAATCAACTGTGTTTTATTTGAAATCAATATTTTATCTGTAATGATCAAGATCGAAACTAACATCGTAGATCGTTTTAAGAATATTAAATATTTTTATAGACATTATTCAATTTTTAACCGGTATTTAATAAAAATACCCGGTATAAATGGGTAAATACCCTTTTTTACCTTTCCTCCCAATTTTATCCACCCCAATTTTTACCCACCCGCCCATCTGTAGTGGTGATTAAGACGATGAATGCTACATGATATTCCCCTAAACTCCTTGAGTCCTCAGTAAAGATGTGGAACTTTACTGAGATCTCACGCGGACTTCTTAAGAGAATGTGAAAAGTGATGTTGCACTGTTTTGTTTCATTTGCCAACACTCATGCCCATTCACATACACCTATCGGTTAATAATCCACTTTTATTTCACATGAATGTTCGAAAAAACACAAATCTTAGAAAATAAAACAAAACTGCAGACATGACGCTTCACTTTCCTTTCCTGCCAAGAAGTCCTGTTGACTGATTTTCAGTTGTCTGTCAAACTACCTTTTTCACATAGCTAGCTTGGATTTGGAAGTATGCATCCTTGCTCTGCTCTGATGCGTCTTTAAGTAGTCAAACGCCTCAGTGATTGTGTGTGACTGTGAGTGATTTAATCGATTGTAGACCTTGTGGGCCCAAATCAGTGCCCAATGCTTTTCAGTCGTCTCTAGATAAAATACCTCAATCTTATGCTCTGATGAGGGCACGATGACATGCTATCTACTTACTTTACAAACAGAGTCTATATTACGCACATTCCTACTTTTTTACATTTAAAATAAAAAGTTTTTTTGTTATTTCAAAAGTTTGGCTGCTAGGGCAAGATTTATTTATTTTCTCTTTGTGGCAATGACAGCAGCTGGCTGGCGGTGGCGCTGGCAGCCTTGCGTTGCGTTGCGAGTCTTGCGACGCGACGTCACAGACGTACGCGAAGTACGCGAACGGGCAGTTTTGTTTTATTTTCTAAAATTTGTTTTTTTCGAACATAAGTGTAAAATAATAGTGGATTATTAACCGCTAAGTGCTTGTGAACGTGCATGAGTGTTGGCAAATGAAACAAAACAGTGCAAACAAAACAAATCACTTTTCAAATTCTCTCAAGAAGTCCGCGTGAGACCTCAGTAAAATCCCACATCTCTACTGAGGACTCAAGGGGTTAGGGGAACATCATTTATCATTTTAATCATCATCTTAATCACCACTCATTATCATCAAGGGAAAAAAACTAATGACTTGGCAGTATGGTCTCAGACCTTAGCCTGTTCCTTCAGGGAACAAATAATAAATAAAAAAAAAGAGTTGCGATTGCGAGCGAGGTAGTGTAGAGTACTGCGAGTAGAGATGCCAAACTATCGATAGTTCCACTATCGATAGTTGACTTCGAAAATCAGTTATAATATCGATAGGACTATCGATAGTATCGATACTATCGATAGTATCAATACTATCGATAGCACAAATGTGATAATACTATTGATAACTTGCAATAGTATCGATAGTATCGATTGCGTAGTGACTATCAAGGCGTAATACTATCGATACTATTGCAAGTCATCAATACTATTACCACATTTTGTGCTATCGATACTTCCACTATTGCCGAACAATCGATAGACTATCGATAGACTGTCGATAGCCTATCGATAGTGAACTATCGATCGGCATCACTAACTGCGAGTAAACAAAAAAAATGGATGGTATAAATGTGTTGTGAAATCCGAAAAACATCTTTGAAGAAAGCGTATCTTTAGTGCATTTTTTGTCTAACGCTAAAGTTATAAAAAATAGTGTTAACGACTAAAGAATCTCTTAGAAACTAAAATAAAAATGTATTGAAACTTCGCAGTGCGACGTGGTAGATTGGATTGAAGAATATAATTGTAAATCTAATATGAACTGACGGTTCTGTTAAAACGAACTAGATAAAGTTAAAACAAGGTGTAAGAAAATAAGCTTTATTCAAAATGGTTGGCCCACTATTGCTGTTCAAAATCTTACACTGCAGGAAGAACTGTCAAACGTCTTCATCGCTTACAGAGGAAACTAGCAGCACAGCACACTCTACGGAACGGCGACGTTCCAAGAGACTCAATCGGGAGTACTCAAGCAACTCCTGTAGAGTCTGTTTAAAGGAAGGTGATATACCGATATTTGGCGACCAGGACGCTGACGATATTCCGGAGGCGTTGCTCACATTTGGAGGGGTACAAGTTGAGAGAGAAGATACTTACCCTAAATACTTATGTCATAGTTGTCATGCACTTTTACAAGGAGCAATTTTGTTTCGGAAAACTGCTCAGCAGTCTGAGCAAGAGCTGAAAAAATCCTGTAAACGTGAGATTATCGAAGATACAAATGATTGGAGTGTCACTGGTGATGACAATTCAGCAGAAGACTTTGAAGATGGTGAGGAAGAACTAAAAGTTTTCAACTGTAAAAGATGTGACTTGCAATTTACAACTTTCAAGGAGTTTTGTGATCACAGGCTATCGGAGGAACATGAAAACAAAAGAATCACATGTAAAATATGCAACAAGTCATACACCGCATTGTATTATAAGAAACATGCAGCAATACACAAACCTGATTGTACATTCATGTGTGATATTTGTGGAAAGAAATTTATTATTCAAGGGCAGTTTGCACGACACCGTGTCACTCATTTCTATAAACTACCCTTCAAATGTGCTCATTGTCCATACAGAGGACGGTTCAGTGAGTCCCTTAAAATGCATATGAGATCACACACTGGTGAAAAACCGTATCAATGTTCGGAATGTGCTGCTAGGTTTGTCAGCAAGAGTAACTTGAATAAACATATGTACACCCATAAAGCTGATCATGATTTCAAATGTGAATCATGTGGAAGAGGTTTTTACACTAAACGGACATTAGAATTACACATCAAAGTTGATCATGTTGGCATAAAGGATCATATATGCAATATATGCGGTAAGGCTTTTGGATATAGAAAGCAGATGATGAAACATCAATTGAAAGTACATAAGAGACAGAAACTCAAATCGGGTAGGATGCCATTGTACTTACAAGTTGAAAAGATGGGCGCCACTGTTGAGACATAAGCTTGGAAGCAGCTAGAAAGTAAAATACTTATTTGGTAGCAAGCATGCAGTTCTTTAATCACTGAGATATGATTTTATTATTAATCAGTTCTTGTAACAAGTAAATGTTTGCATTAATGTGGTATCCATATATTTTAAATTATTTATTTATCATGGTTTAACCGTGTCGCGTAGCGGTGAATGAATACTACCACCCCCTCTCTTCCCTTGGGTGTCGTAAAAGGCGACTAACGGACTGAAGACTGCACATATTTCCAACAGCATAGAGCGGCGATGGGCTCACCACCTGTCACGCTGAGCACATGTGCAGTCGCCATTTGGTGAAAAAGTAGACTATGATAGAGGACTGCTTTTGCTATCCTCATTGCCTAGTCTCTGACTAACCCTAGAATAATAGTCGTGATTATATGTATGTATGGTTCAAGAAATATTTTTATGTTTAAAGCGGGGTACAGAGTTACGCAACGTAACATGCAATGTAACACGCAATGAAAGAATTTGCCGTCCACATTTATGCAACATATCATGCAATGTAACTAGTGTGGACGCCTTCCGCGCGCAAACCGTGCACACTCCGCACGAATAGAGCATTTCAACTCGTGCGCGCCGCGACCCGCAATTTATCGGTTTTTTCGCCGAACACAAAGGGGCGCGCGGTGTGCGCAGAGAATGTTTTCTATGGCGCAGAGCGCTAGTGTGGACGCGTTGTGTGTGTCTGTACGGCGGAACGCGTGCGAACAATGGAGTTCTCCATACACGGCAGAATGAGCTATGCTCGCCGCGCGCATGCGGGGAACAGATACCAGTAGGTACAGGCTCGGTTCGTGCGCGCGCTTCGTCCACACTTATGAAATGCTTCTTTCGTGTTACATTGCATGTTACGTTGCGTAAATCTGTACCCGCCATAAGATAGCTTATAGATAGATTTTGGATAATTTGGATCTGTCTGAAAAGAAAATTGTGGTTATTTTAACTGTATGTGACCATTGTATAAGTAAGGCTTAATTAGTAACAGAAAAATGTAATAAAATAGGCATCAGGTTTTTAAAAAAGGCTAATAAGTTGCCTGTCTTACTTGGCGAAGCAGTATTTCTTGAATTGAACAAATGATTGTGTACCTAATATACTTTCACACTCATTTCATTACACGTCATTAAACCTAATGTGATGTATAGTTATTTACATTGTACTACTTATACTGAAAGTTAATTCAGCGAGCTCACTAAGTGGTAAGGAATTAAATTATATTTTAATACACCACTGTAATCATAATGATTATTTTATCTTTAAGATTCAAAACAATTAATTTTGCCAATCAAAACATTAGCATTGCATTTTACTAAGCATAGTCTTTCATTATTGAGCGATTTTTTTGGGTGTTTCGCAGTTTGTCTGGTCCGCGATTTGTCTGGCAGACGAACTGCGAATTTTTGTTCCCAATTCGTCCAGCTTTATGATCTTTGCATTACGTCTTTTTTTTTTTTTTTTTTTTATTGTGGCACGCTATAATGGCTTCACTCTGCCTGATGAAAAGCAGCCAGTGAAGCCCAAGAAGTGAAAGCGTTCGTCACAGCGCTACCACGCTATGCCGAACGCTCTCACTATGGCGGCCTGCATAAATGCTTTTTCACGCCCCGCTTAAATAACCCGGGAGAGAAAGAGGAAGGAAACACGTGTGCGGGAAGCGCATTCCACATACGGGCAGTTCGGCAAAAGAACGATTGTCCAAACTTTTTGGTACGTGTCTTGATGGTCAGCACGGTATGAGGGTGGCTTTTAAGACCTGCACGCGTCGATCTGGAAAGGAAAGGAGAGGGAGGGATGAGGTCAAAGAGCTCCTCAGAGCATTCACCGTGGTAAAGGCGGTAAAAAGCACTAAGGGAAGCAATGTCCCTACGTAGCTGAAACGTCTAGACATTTACCATTTTTAAATCCAGATGAATTGCGATAAAAATGATGTCAGTTTGTCTGGAAGATCAATTAGATCGTATGGTACACTGTCAGGCAGAAAAATAAACAACAAAAAAAACAAAAAAATAATAATAATATTAAAAAAATAAAATAATAAATAATTATTATTATTATTATTTAGGGTTTTAACAACTTTTACTTGGAGCGTTTGGATATATTTCTGTAGGTATGGTAATTCCTCTTAATATAGTTCGCCGAGCAAACTGATTTAAAAAATTCGCAGTTGTCTGCCGGACAAACTGATATTAAAAATTCAGCTTCGTCTGCCGGACGGACTGATATTAAAAATTCGCGGTTCGTCTGCCAGACGAAATGCTAATATTAAAAAAGGATTTAGAAGAATTGTAGAATACAGAAATTGCGAACCAGACAAACTGCGAAAAACCCATTTTTTATGTTGTTTTGTGCTTTGTGCTTGTATATGTAGGGGATCCTGCTCGAAATTGTGAAAATTTATGTATTTTTAAGTCACTTGTACTATGTGCTGAATTAGTTAGGTTAGCCTGATCATTGCACAAGGTCATGGCCTTGTTGAAATTTGAAACAAATTCTATAAACAATAACAAACAATACATAAATGTGTATAAAATATAATGACTTAAAAACATTTATTTTCGACAACTTTCTTAATTTTACGCATGAAACAATAATTCTTACATGAAAATACTTGTATTCTTAGAATAATAACGCATAGAAAGCGAGAACACGCAGGATAAATGAGGCCAGCAAAACCAAGCCATACTGGCTTGGTACCGAAACGGCCCGCGTCAGTACTAATTGCAACATTACTTGTACACTTCTGTGCGTGTCGCCGAGATAGTACGCGTAACTTATCCTACATCCATTTTTTTTCTTGCCTCACTCCATGACAGTTTTCTAATACGAGACTATCATTCTATGCGTTATTATTCTATGCTTGTATTGATATACCGCAGGTCGCCCCCGTCTTTTAAAAAGTAAATTTAAATTTTTAACACAAGCGCGTAATGGTTTTGCGCAATTTGCGGAACAAAAACATTGCTCTAATCAAATTACTGGGTCTGAAACTTCAAAGCAGAATTGTTCTAGATTGCTTTGAAGTTCACTAACGGCCGAAATTAATAACCGATCCTAAGATAGAGATATGCCTGTTTTGGATTTGTTACTAGGCAACTGTTGTTATTTCCCGTCATATAACAGAAATATCTAGGCAACAAATCTTAAGTAGGCCTATCTCTATCTCGGGATCGGTTATTAATTTCGTCCGTAAGAGACTTATGTCAGTTTTTGCGATCGCGCGGCACCTCTTTAAATACAGCACTTGCAAGCAAATAGACCTCTCACATTTTGACGCTAAGCCAAGTGAGGTTGCGATATGAAAACTAGATTTATTTACTTTGTTATCATTAAGTTAAGATAAAAAATATCTTTTTTTTTATATTTTGAGAATTATGAATAGGATATGGTGACCTTTTAATTTTTATTCACTAAGATCTAATATTATATTAATAAGTAAGTACTTACTTATAAACAAATTGTAAAAAAATATATCGGCTTTATCTATATTTCATTTTTATTTGGACCGTGAAGCTTGTTGTCTGGCAATGGAACACCCTTAGATGAATGATTGGTCGCGCTGCGCTCGACAGATACCGCCCTATCTAAAAACCACAGCTCCGTAAATGCGGCAACTCATCTATGTTCAAGAATGCTGTCCTTCTTATTTTTTTGTAGTATTATATTTTTACACAGTTTTATTACGCAAACTGGCATTTTACTTTGAATTATGGCCAAAATTTAATAAAAAAAATCGGTACGTACCTACACTTTACACACCGCTATCAGTGACTGGCTCTCTCTATTCGTTGCCGCATTTTACAAGTACGACGGAGGTATCTTGTCGAGCGCAGCGAGACCAATCATTCATCTAAAGGGACACCGTATGCCCATGTATTGACATACGATAATGTACGATCGAGCGAGGAACTTTCCAGTCGACCACTTTTAGGCGAGATTCACTTCCAGTTGCATACAATCTACGCGCGGTCGGAATGGAATGTAGCGCAAGCATGTCCATGACACTAGCGGGATAACCCCTTCAGATCGGCTTCAAATTTCGCCATGATCTAGTTGATATTATGTTTAAATATGTTAGCAAATACCAAAATTTGTTGATCAATAGTTATCGAGATATCCCTGATGTTAGAGGGTATCCCGCTGGCTGGGGTCACGCTCGTCAAAATTATTTGATCTTAAACTAGCTGGGGGGCAAACACGCTAAATAATCTCAACCAAACCACAACTGAAACGCAGTCGTTATACACACTTTTATAATGCTATCGCGTTTGACACACGCCGATAGCGCTATTAATACGAAGTCGGCTGAACGGTCGAGGTTTAGTTTTGGTAATATCGTTGGTGCTTAGTTTGATTGGGGCCCAGGAACGAGACACGCTACTGATATAGTTATTGTGCTAAGATTTAGTTGATTCAATTACGAATCCATCAGTGAGAATCATGCCCGAAGCCCGACCCGTGGTACAACTGCGATATCCAACTGGTTGTACTACGGAGAAGTAAAGTTACCCATAGTTCAACGTTAGATACCGTTACATTTCGTCAAAATTACTCCGAAAAGTAAGTTCTAGTTGAGGTACCTAAAGAAAAAAGGCTACATTCATGAAATCTAGGGAAGATTTTGTTGACTCTGAGAGAAAATTTGTTAGACAAAAACGAGACTATACAGTACATCCTGACCTGAGATATAACGCTAATTATGGTTATCCCGCTGGGGTCACGGTGTTGATACCTAAACATGGTTTTTCCACAGGAATGGAGCAAGTACCGAGTTTATGACTATAGCCAAGATTTTGTGGGTATAATCTAACCAGTTCCTGCTTTTCCGTTTCCTAGGTGCAGTATTTTAGGAGAAATTAAAGTTTATAACTTTTTCATACTAAAGCATGTGCAATACGGTTGTAATCCAGCGTTCCAACTCCACCTTTTAGACCGATAGCGCTAGGTTTTGAGGTTTCAAAAATATTAAAGTTGTTTATGTTTCACATATAGTTTCCGGACCTTTTGCCCCACCTAATATATTAGTTTGTGTCACCCTAGGTACTTGCATAGGTAGAAATTTAGGTATTTGTCGCTTCGATCAGTATTGGACGAAAAGAAAATTAGAGATGAAAATTTTACTGTCATGATAATAACGAAGTAGTAACTGATGTACATAGGCAATTTGTGTCATTTCTGTCCACGAGAATCCTGATATTAACCAGTTCTTATCACGTCGCCCAACTAGCTCTGAAAGAATATTACAATAGGTTAAATAGGTGTTACGCGTTTTAGAGTACTGATATCTGTTGTTCAAAATATTTTGTGTCGAATTCATCCACGATATTTATAGATATTTCATTTTTTTATTACAAAACCCTGTAAAAGCCACAAAAGAAAGTGCAAGTTATTAGAGTTTAAGTGTTTTTGATTATTATTGTGTAACAAAACACTATTCATAATTTGTGTCGTTTTTATCCACGAATTCTTATTATTTTAATAAAAACAGACTTCCAAGCACGTGAAGGGCGAGCGCGGGGTAGAGCGCGGGCGCGGGCGGCGGCGCCGGCGCGCGGCGGGCAAAATTCGAAGCGAATCGAAGCGTCATGCTCGCGTCAGGGCCCTAAGCATAATATAAATACAAAATGTATGCTGTATGCAACGTCTCAAATCAGTTCCCCGTCCAGGCCACGCATACGGCACGCCCCGTGCACGGCCCGGTGTAATATAATTTATCCCTCAATCTAAAATAATATTGACCCTTATGCTACGGCCACACTATCGCGCTAGTGCAAAGATTCGCGTTGTTGTGACACGTCTGGCCAAATACTTCGTTTTAATAACGCAATGCATAATCGCGTTATGCTACGGCCACACTATCGCGGTAAAATTCTTGTTCCGTTGTCGCTGTAAAAACTTCATGTTCCGTTGTCGCGATAAAGCATGGCCACATCATAAAAACCTTCGCGACGACGTCGCGATAATTGTGAACTTTGTCGCGATAGTGCATTTCAACTAGTGGTGGATAATATATTCGAAACTATATATCGATATTTGATATCGGATTCCTAAACTATAGCTAACATATATTTTAATATCTTTGATATCGGTATCGATCATTTCTACGGACTATTAAAAATTCATGCAATATCGTGTTTTTTCCACTATATAGTTTCAGAACGCATCGAATCGATATCGGATTTGGATGCAATATACAGTCGTGGTCAACTAATTAGGGACAATCTCTAGTTAAGCCAAATTGTGAATTTATTTTTTATTTTCCAACGAGTCTTAACAATATTCCATATCTTTTACACGTAAGTATAATTAGTCATTGATGTGCCCGATTATACAAACAATAACAACTTCTTAAACATTAAACCTCTTTACAGTATAGCTGATAGATTATCAGTGTGCTATTTGTTCAAAGAATGCTGGCTGGCCATTTAATTAGGGACACTGAGATATTGCGTTCTATTTTCAAAATTTGAATCTCAATACTTTTTTATTTCTTCTTTTATTGTTTTGTGGTAGTTTTGGCGGCAATCCAGATTTTTAATTATAAGTTTTGAGAATTATTTTAAAGAAATATGGGCAAAAATAAAAGTTGCGATCCAACACTACGAACAATTATCATGAAGTTTGTCGAGCGTGGTTGGTCATACCGAGGGATAGCAGAACATTTAAATTGTTCAAAAACTATGGTATGCAATGCAGTGCAACATTTCAGGCGCAATAACACAGCTTTAAATGTGCCCAGGACAAAAAGATCGAGAAAAACAACTCCGCAAGAAGATAGAATGATAACCAGGTTAGCTAAGAAAGATCCGTTTCTAGGCTCTATTTTAATTAAACACGAAGTGTTTGGGGCAGACGAAAGAGCCGGTGTATCAGCGAGGACCGTTCGACGACGTCTGGTAGAAGCAGGGTTGTTCGGAAGAGTGGCTCGCAAAGTACCGTTGTTGAAGAAAGAACATAGAAATGCTCGTTTGGCGTTTGCACGTAAATATGGACATTGGACCTACGCCCAATGGCAACATGTATTATTCTCTGACGAGACCAAGATTAATTTAATTTCTTCAGATGGAAGGCAATACGTACGGCGTCCTGTAAAAGCGGAAATGAATCCAAGATTCACAAAAAAGCAGGTGAAACATGGCGGTGGAAACATTAAAATTTGGGGTTCATTTTCTGGACGTGGAGTGGGACCTGTGAGAAAAGTTCAGGGTAACTTAGACCAACATCAATACAAAACAATATTGGAGGAAACTATGCTTCCCTATGCTGAGGAGCATCTCCCTATTATATGGACGTTTCAGCATGATAACGACCCGAAACATACCGCCCGTTCAGTCAAGTCGTTTCTTACCAGTCAGTCAGTATCGGTGCTAGATTGGCCAGCAAATAGCCCGGACCTCAACCCAATTGAGCACCTTTGGCACGAAATCAAGAAAAAAGTTTCAACTTATCGTACCACAACTTTAGATAAACTTAATCAAGCTTTTTGTGAGGCATGGGCAAACATTCCTATCGAAACATGTCAGAAACTGATAATGTCTATGCCACATCGGTGTCAAGCGGTAATTACTAACAAAGGTTTTGCTACTGGGTACTGATTTTACACGTAATAAAATGGAGCTTTTAAAAATATTATAATACTGGAGATTATTCGTTTTGTTTAACTCTATTCATCATTATACTTTACTGTCCTTAATTAAATGTCCAGCTACATAATTATACCTTAAAATTTAATACATGTTCAACCTTTGATATTAAATACTTTTTTCTATTTAATTATTCTCTTATTTACAGCCATTTATAGTATAGTAATCGGACCAAATTATGCAAATAATAGGTGCTGAAAAATCAATAGGGTTTTATATTTATATGTACATAACCGGTTATTGCTCTTCACTATCTTGAATGTCCCTAATTAGTTGACCACGACTGTATGTACTTATAAGTTTATTTTCAATAAATTTAGATGACTCAGTCAGTTTACCTTGATCTAAGTGAGTGAGTGCTAAGTGCCTATTAATTAAGTGATAAGGATTTAGTTAAGTAAGTTAAATTTTTCTAAAATAAATTTATGTACATAAATTTATTTTAGAAAAATTTAACTCCTAATAATTTTATTCATTAAACTTTTACAAGCACATTTGTTTGTTAAAAACTACCAACCAATGATAATTCAATAAACATTAGCGATACGTTACAATATTCTTAAATCGAATCACGTACAATATAGATTAGTGATCTCAACGCACACCGCATTTCTGACACGATACTTAGTGTTTTCCAAAAATATAGTTTCAGGTATGCGATTCTCTAAGCGACACATAGACGCTGCGCGCATGACTGCGATATGAAAGTGACAGAGTCAAAAAAAGCTAAATTCAGAATACATGTCCCAACTCGGGACACCGACCACCGTCTCCAGAGAAAGACAGCCTGATCTGGTACATACACCGACGGATCCAAAATGGAGTCAGGCACTGGAGCAGGTATCTTTAATGACTTTAAGCACAGTCAGAGTAAGGGAAAGTTCGCTTCTGTTTTTCAGGCAGAAACTTTCGCAATTCTCCTGTGCGTTAAAAAGAATCTAGAACTCGCTCCCAAGAAGCGTAACATATTCATCCTGAGCGACAGCCAAGCCGCGCCCAAGTCACTTATATCGCCTCGAATCTACTCCAGCCTTGTGCTTGAAACCACGAAAGCCTTAAACAAGCTAAGGTAGGCACAACAGGGTGAGGTTGATCTGGATACGTTGATTTTAACGTACCACATGGGAATCCAAGGCAATTAAATGGCCGATGCACTTGCTAGGGAGGGCTCAGGGACCCCATATATTGGTCCTGAGCCGTTTGTGGCTAGCATCGAGTACCATCAACAAAGCCTTCAAGGACCACATCCAAAACAGGCATAGATCCGAATGGAAAGAGCTACCCGGCATAAGACACTCAAAATCCTTCATAGGCGAAGGCAGGCCCGATTAATCACCGGTGCCCTGACTGGGCACTGTGCCATAAAACAAATGCTCCACAAAATGCAACTAGTAACAGACAACCTGTACAGGGTATGTGGATTGGAAACGGAGTCCGTGCAGCACCTACTGTGTGACTGCGACTCTTTTGCCAGGAAAAGAATGAATCTTCTGGGATCGGCCTATCCGAAACCAGTAGATTTTAGGCTCTTCGCCCTCAAGGACATTTTGCCAAGCTTATGGCAATTATCTTCACTGAGGAGGCAGAGTGATAGGACGGGGTTGCACAAATAGGCGGTTTGACGGCCGAGTGGTTTAGTGGTCAGCGACAAATGTTTGTGTGGTGAGCACGAGCATTTTGTGAGCGAGCCATGGATGATTATTAGTATTTATGTATGTTTGTGTATCCGTTATTCAGTCACCATAGTTCGGGTTATGCTTAGTTTGGGGCTGAATGATTGGTGTGACAGTTGTAATTTTTTTTTGAGATTTGTGTCTTGGGGGTAACATTAAACCGGTTCTTATTCGTAATCTTTTATTACTTCTAATACTTTATCGTTACTCCAATCCATAATGATCGAAACAGAATAATTTCGATAGTCGTATTTGCAACACGTTCACAGAGTTCACACCTCTAGTTGTCTCGCAGTCAACTCCTCATAGGACAACTAAAGTGTGCGAATAAAGTGTAGCTGCACGAACTTTATCGCGACAAAAATCTATGATAAGCGGCAATTTACCAACAGCAGCGCGTTAACGAAATGATGCATCGCGCTAAGACGAAGTGTTTGGCCAGACGTGTTGCGACAAAGCGAATCTTCGCGCTAGCGCGATAGTGTGGCCGTAGCATTAACGCGCCGCTGTCGGTTAATTGCCGCACATCAAAGGATTTTGTCGCGATAAATTTCGTGCGGTTATACTTCCTTCGCACACTTTAGTTGACTGCGAGACAACTAGAGGTGTGAACGTGTTGCAAATACGACTATCGAAATTATTCGGTTTCGATAATTTATGGATTGATTTAGATTCGATAAAGTATTAGAAGTAATACAATATTACGAATTAGAACCGGATTTATGGAACCCCCAAGACCCAAATCACATAAAAAAATCACAACTGTCACACCAATCATGCAGCTCCAAACTAAGCATAGCCCGAATTATGTTAACTGAATAACAGATAATCAAATATACATAAATACTAATAAACATCCATGTCTCGGTCACACATGCTCGTGCTCACTACACAAGCATTTATCGCTGACCGCCATCAAACCGCCTTTTAAATATTAACTTTTTAATATTTTATCTATTTTAATAAAAATAAAAATTAAAGCAAATTAATTCTCCGAAGAATTAAGTGGTAATAATAATTTTAAAATGAACAAAAGTTAATTATCACGAACACCTGAAGTATCAAAATGACGGCAAAACAAATAAAACCATAGACCAATCCACAGAATAAATAAAATAACTCGGGAATAGTTATTCCAACTCTTTCCAAGTTTATTAGGATGAAATTATAACCTTCCTATTCCCAACTTAAAAACACATTTTAAAAAGTTTTTATTTGTAAGATAATAATATAATATAAATATTATATAAGAAAGTTTATTTGAGCGTTTTTAGCGCAAATAATCAAATATTACAATTAAACTAGTATTAAAAACTAGCAAACTTAAGTAATATTAAACAATATAAAAGTACTAACTTTGTCCGATTTTTGTGATAGATAACATCCACCATCGTCTTTTATTTTTACCCTTGTATTTATTTTGTTCAAATAATAAAGATACAGTAAATAATTATTTGCCGACATGTAATAAAGCGCAACCATTTCCATTTTTTCCGTTGAAATTAGAAGTGGGCGATACAAATCGTATATTTACTGAAACATAATTATTGCATCAATTTCGTCAAATCCGATATCGATGCGTTCTGAATCTATATATTTTGGAAAACACTATATCGCGTCAGGAATGCGGTGTGCGTTGAGATCACTATATTATTGTACGTGATCCGATTAAAGAATATTGCACCGTATCGCTTATATTTATTGAAATTATCATTGATCGGTAGTTTTTAACAAATAACTGTGCTTGTAAATGTTTAATGAAATAAAATTATTATAGGTAGTACCTATTTACCTACATTTTATTTTAGAAAAACTCAACACTTAACTTAATCATTATCTCTTAATTAATAGGCACTTACTCACTTAGAACGTGGATAAACTGACAGAGTCGTCTAAATCTATTGAAAAGAAACTTATAAGTACCTATATTGCATCAAAATTCAATATCGATTCGAAGCGTTCTGAAACTAAATAGTAGAAAAAACACGATATTGCATGAAGTTTTAATAGTCCGTAGAAATGGTCGATACCGATATTAAAATAAATTTATGTACTTACCATAGTTTAATATTCCGATATCAAATATCGATATATGGTTTTGAATATATTACCCACAACTAGGTAGTTAAATTGCATTATCGCGACAAAGTTTAAGATTATCGCAACGTCGCGAAGTTTTTTTTGATGTGGCTTAGCTTTATCGCGACAACGGAACACGAAGTTTTTATCGCGAAAACGGAACCAGTATTTTCGCCGTCTAGTGTGGCCGTAGCATTAGAGCAAAGTATTGACCACATTGACCATTGCCATTCGTAGGTAATGGGATTGCAGACGCACTTCGTTCAAAATTAGCACGTCATTATTGTAATCTCTATAGGTAGGTACACATTTGTTATTTACTTACGTAGCGGAGATAAATAATTACTTAATACGATAGGTATGTAATTTATATGAAAGAAATCGTACCGAACGAACGTGTGTGCGTGTGTATGCCCCCCCGCCCGCTGTCGCCTGCCCGCGTCCGCCCGCGTCAGCCCGCGTCCGCCCGCGTCAGCCCGCGTCCGCCCGCCAGACCGCAACAATTTGCTTTTGTGTTTTATTCATTTAAATATCGTGCATGAAAATGACACAAATTTACAAAGTCGATTTTTCATGCATTTATGATATTGAATATGTGAACTCTAATCATTGTAATATTTTTTTTATGTGTTTGTAGCTTGAAAAAACAAAATAATAAAAAATCTTAAAATTGCGTCGCCTAATTTGGCACAAAATTATTTAATGGGCTTATGAAAGTGATCTGAGATAGAAAATAGTTATTTTATCAATTGTAATTTTTTATTTCTACTGTTTTTACATACTGACCCTAAGTCAGTTTGCACTGGACGAAGATGACACAAACTGTGTTTGCACACTCCGCAGGCTATCATAGATATTATGATACCATAATTATTTGAAACTTTAAATTAATTTTGCCACTTCTGCTTTGATTAAAAAGAATCAACCACAAAAAAATGGAATTGCTGAAAATGCAAGTGACAGATGTGACACAAAACGCAATAATAAGCTTCATAAGTACGACTGTATCGACTAGCAAGAAAAAAAATAACTTTAGAATTTTTTAAACTTATGACCCCAAAATAGCCTAGCGCTATTTTGGGGTCATAAGTTATTTATTTTAATATCGGTATCGACCATTTCTACGGACTATTAAAACTTCATGCAATATCGTGTTTTTTCTACTATTTAGTTTCAGAACGCTTCGAATCGATATTGAATTTTGATGCAATATAGGTACTTATAAGTTTCTTTTCAATAGATTTAGACAACTCTGAATATAGATTCAGAACGCATCGATATCGGATTTGACGAAATACGATTTGTATCGCCCACTTTTAATTTCAACGGAAAAAATGGAAATGGTTGCGCTTTATTACATGTCGGCAAATAATTATTTACTGTATCTTTATTATTTGAACAAAATAAATACAAGGGTAAAAATAAAAGACGATGGTGGATGTTATCTATCACAAAAATCGGACAAAGTTAGTACTTTTATATTGTTTAATATTACTTAAGTTTGCTAGTTTTTAATACTAGTTTAATTGTAATATTTGATTATTTGCGCTAAAAACGCTCAAATAAACTTTCTTATATAATATTTATATTATATTATTATCTTACAAATAAAAACTTTTTAAAATGTGTTTTTAAGTTGGGAATAGGAAGGTTATAATTTCATCCTAATAAACTTGGAAAGAGTTGGAATAACTATTCCCGAGTTATTTTATTTATTCTGTGGATTGGTCTATGGTTTTATTTGTTTTGCCGTCATTTTGATACTTCAGGTGTTCGTGATAATTAACTTTTGTTCATTTTAAAATTAACCACTTAATTCTTCGGAGAATTAATTTGCTTTAATTTTTATTTTTATTAAAATAGATAAAATATTAAAAAGTTAATATTTAAAAGGCGGTTTGATGGCGGTCAGCGATAAATGCTTGTGTAGTGAGCACGAGCATGTGTGACCGAGACATGGATTGTTATTCAGTTAACATAGTTCGGGCTATGCTTAGTTTCTCAACCCCCAAGACCCAAATCACATAAAAAAATCACAACTGTCACAGCAATCATGCAGTAGTAACTGATGTACATCAGTTACTACTTCGTTATTATCATGACAGTAAAATTTTCATCTCTAATTTTCTTTTCGTCCAATACTGATCGAAGCGACAAATACCTAAATTTCTACCTATGCAAGTACCTAGGGTGACACAAACTAATATATTAGGTTGGGCAAAAAAAGGTCCGGAAACTATATGTGAAACATAAACAACTTTAATATTTTTGAAACCTCAAAACCTAGCGCTATCGGTCTTATATACGGAAAGCTGTGAAAGGCAGCGGGTGCGCACGTATGCGAGTGCAAAATGTCGTCCGAAGAGCAGAGCTGCGAACGCAAAATTAGAAGCGAATTAATCTATCTCTATAGAGATTTGCCATGCCTGTGGGATATGCTGTATCTTTTTTTGTTATGATAGGTCGCATCATTTCCAGTAACACGTAAACAGTTTCCTTGTCCATTCGTAGAAAATTATGAATAAGTATCATTAAAGTCCATTATTAACTCCAATAAGTTTGAATGGCTGAGAATTGATCGTTTTTTAACCAACGCTTCATCCGCGCTTTCTTTTTTTTTGGTTTTTCGTCGTCAGTTGCGGACAAAACTGCTAAAGCAAGTTTTTCCCCACTGTTTACCCTAGTGGCAAGAGAGGCTCCCCTCTCTTGCTAGCTAGTTTATTTTTTTTAACCACTACTGGTTAGCATTGGCCTTCGTCTCACCTGGTGGTAAGTGATGTTAAAGCCTAAGGTGGAAGCGCGCTTCACCCGGAATCCACCACCACTGAGGAATTGGCTATCTTATCTCTAAACTGTCGGAACACAACAATGCTATTAACATTCTTGTTATGGCACCAGACTTTAGATAAGATAGTGTAGCCAGGCGGACATAACAAGCCCTACCTACCTTGGGTAGGCTGACTGTCAAATTTCTCTAATCGATATTGACCCTTATACCTAAAATCTAAAGTTTAAAATGTATTAAATAAATTTGACAGTTTTGGGTAGGTTTGACCTGCTGCCGTGTGTACACCCCCGCTGGGAATCGAACCCGGGACTTCGAGTAATATAAGATCGGTGGCTTTGCCACTAGATCACAATAATGGTACTTTTAATTTGATAACGATGATTGGAGACTAAACCTTTTAGCATTTTGCAATTAATAATTTAGTTTTAGGGTGTAAATTACTTAATAAACAGACGTATAAAGACTAGCGGCCACTCGCGGTTTCACCCGCGTGGTTCCCGTTCCCGTGGGGATATCGGGATAAAAAGTATCGTATGTGTTAATCCAGGTTATAAACTATCTGTTTGTCGAATTTCATCCAAATCCATTCAGTACCTAGGTAGTTTTTACGTGAAAGAGTAACAAACATCCATCCATACTTACAAAATTTCGCGTTTATAATACACTTCTGGACACATCTATTGGCCCACCTTGGATTTTCAGTTTCGTTTAGTTCTAGCTAAAAATTTATATTAGGTCGAGCAAAAAGTTTTTATACAGTTTTGAACCAGGCACATTCATAATTTTATTCAATAGTCTTTTTTTTTAATTTCGAACACATAATTTAAAGATACAAAAGACAATTTGGAGCCTGTTCGTTGATATCAAACAATCGAATAGGTATTAAGAAAACTTGATTTTATTGGTTTACTTGGATTTAATTCTTGAAAGTGTGATTTTTCTCTTTGGTTTTGCAACAAACATTACTTATTCTTAACATTAAGGTGAGGTTCTAACAATAATCTATGGATACTTCGCCTGAAGTTGCCGCCCAAGCTGTGGCACTTATCCAGGCCGGACACAGCCAAAGAAATGTAAGTGCTCAACTTAATTTAAGTCGATCTGCGGTCCGAAATGTTTATCGGAGGTAACTAGAGACTGGCGGCTTTGTTCGTCGCCAAGGAAGGCCACGATCTCGGGTCACAACTGAAAGGCAGGATCGATTCATCGTGACGACCAGCTTGAGAAATCTTCACCTTACCTCCATTGAGATACAAAACCAACTTCGCGACTTCCACGGTGTATCTGTAAGCGCTCGAACTGTTCGGAGAAGGTTAAAAGAACGCGATATGGTACCACACAAGCCAGCTATAATGGCCCCAAACTAACGCGAGCCCACCGAACAACGCGTCTTCATCTCGCGCGCACTCATTTAAATTGGACTCAGCAGCATTGGAGCCATGTACTCTTTTCTGATGAGTCTAATATTGCGTTACATGGCAATGATGGAAGGAAGAAGGTCTACCGACGTAAGGGAGAGCCTTTTGCACAATGTTGCTTTGAAGACAGGGTTGCTTATGGCGGTGGCTCATGGACTGTCTGGGGCGGTATATCCGCGAGCGGCAAAACACAACTTGAGGTTATTACGGGACCACGGCTGCCAACATCAAATGCTGAAACGTACATTCGTGAGTGCTAAGAACCTCACGTGATGCCATACGTGGACCATGTGGGCCCAAATTTGCTTTTTATGCATGATAATGCAAGAGCCCATACGGCCGGCATCGTCAGGGAATATCTTTGGGATATGAACATCACAGTTATGGACTGGCTAGCCAGAAGCCCAGACATGAACCCGATTGAGCACATGTGGGACGAGCTAAAAAGACGTGTTAGGGCTCGTCAGCCAGTTGCCCAGACGATGCAGGAGTTGAAAACTGCCATAGAAGAGGAATATGGGAGATGATCCCTCAAAATTTCATAGAGCGGTTGATAAACTCTATGCCTAATCGTATGAGAGTTGTCGTAGATGCCCATGGAGGCAACACGCGTTATTAAATTAAACCTTTATTTGATAAAACATGTTTTTTATTCAAAAATCAACTGCCTTCATCAAGGCGCATATCCGACTTGTTAGGCGTAGCTCCATGTCGTGTGGTATACGATCGAAAAAGATGGCACAATGTATCAGGTTTAAAACTGCATCAATAATAGTTTTTGTTTAATCTAGCAATCATATTTAAGTAGGGGCCATAGAAACCTAAACTCTAAGGTGGGCCAATAGATGTGTCCAGAAGTGTATTAGTTAGTTAATAGGATATGTCGTCTGTGCAAAAGATTGATTCATCTTATTTCTTTTACATAATCTGGCAGTATATTCTAGATTCCTTCGCTTTATAGCTAAATGACTGACTGACGGACGATAGAAAAAGTAAAAATCTATTATAGAAAAAGTAAAAATCTATAAATTGTTTGTTATGAGCAGTGCTTCCACAATGAGGAGAACTTCCCCTTTTGAGGGGAAATTAGGGTCCAGAGGGGAAGAAAAAGGGAAAAGAGATGAATAGGGGAAATCGAGGGGAAATCATGTTTGCGGAAAGGAGACCCGGAGTTTTATGCTTACGTTGTATACTTTTTTAATTTTGTACACATTTGACATACCTTTTTAGCCTCAAATGTGTCATGGGTAACGGGGACCAGCTGACGTACCTTTTGATCTCACCCAAAATCATTAGATTTTTTTTATTTTAACTGCCGCCAAAAATGATTATTATGAACACTGCATGTTACGGAACGTAAAACAATCATGCAGTATATTTTAAGGGGGCCTTAGGCTGTGAAAACGGAAAATTGGCTGTTTTTTATTAGTTTTTATTCAAAATATATTAGATATTTCGCACTGAAACTTTCAATGTGTATTACAGAGCGTATGTGTGAGGGGATGAACGAAGTTAAAACGCAATGGGCGATTTTCTGACAGCCCAAATTAAAAAGTAAAAATTAGTTCAAAAACACCCGATAGATGTCGTTTTATGAAAGCCGTACCTACCTAAGGGCTGTAATAAATTCTACACTTTTACTTGTCTACCAAAAGAATAAAAAAATAGTATTTACTTACCTATTTATATTCAGGACATTCAGAACCTATTTCTATTTTGGAATAGAATAAATATTACGCAGCCATACACGTGCTCTTCATGAACCCGCCTTTTACTAAGCGCCATACTAATCTATGCTAAGCGCCATCTATGAAGTCATTTACGAACCAATTTCTTTTTTTTTTTGATCTCGGAAAACCGCCCATTGGAATCATTTGGCTCTATAGAAAAAAAACCTAAAGTTACCTCTACAAGGAGAAACGGCATTTTCCATAGAAAAAATGCTTAACATTTATACAATAGAATTTGGTAATAAAGTAAAGCTAATATTATTTGCTACCTAAACCAAGTTTTGTCTTATTTTTATCGAATCGCGGATAAGATTTATTTAATTATTAATATTTTTTAATATGGAAACACTGAGTCTTCAAAAACAGACATGTTACTTTAAAAATGCCTAACATAGCTGCATAAACCATAATTTTTTTGCTTTTAAAAAAGAGAAATGTCAACAATGCCGTCACGTCATGTTTGATTTGACAGCTAGCGGCTGTAAAACTGTCATTTGTTGACAGATATTGCGAAATAGATATTGAATAACAGATTAAAAAATTTAAAAAATATACAACCCAAGCATAAAACGCCGGGTCACCTTTCTTATAAATGCACATTACGACCGTGTGTTACAATAATAAATCATATAAAATCATAAAACATAGGAATTTACCTTTTCGATTTCTTGACTGATTTGGAATGTTAAAAAAAAACGTTTTTATTTACTTTTTAATAAAAATATGAAGTGCGCTTACGAATTGAGGCTTGAAATTTTCAAATGAGCTAAGTGCCAAAACACAATTATTGAGAAATAAATAAAAATTAATTTGTTTTTTAGTCATCATTTTAAAGCGGCATTCTATTATCAAAAACTAAATTAAACAGGTACTGTTTATACTATACTTATTATTCACATTACTTTTGAACATATTTTTATAAAAAAACCTTATTTTTAAAATCAATTAAGAAATAGGTCAAAATGCAAGATTTAACCTTTCATTGGGGCTAAGTTTCATAACAAATGTCATTGGAGCAAAGTGCCTTTATTTTTAAATTATTATTATTATTTTAGTTAGTGCTTAGCCCCTATGCTGCACTTTGACAAAGTGTAACTAGTAATTAAACTAGTTTAATTATTACACAAATTCCTATAGAATTCTTGATGTTCTGGTGGTAATAGTAAGTAAGCAATCATACTTTCCACTAGAAAAGTTTCCTTTTCACCTTTTTTCTTTTTTTTCTTTCTTTTTTTTCTCTTTTTTTTTTTATTTTATTTTTTTTCATCGATTTTCTGACAGCCCAAATTGAAAAATAAAAAATAGTTCAATAATACTCGATAGATGGCGTTTAATGAAAGCCGACCCGTTCCTACCTAAGGGCTGTAATAAATTGTACACTTTTGCTTGTCTATCAAAAAAATAAAAAAAATAGTACTTACAAATTTTTATTCAGGATCTCCAGGACCTATTTCTATTTTGGAATGGAATAAATATAACGTAGCCATACACGTGTTCTTCATGCCTTTTACTAAGCGCCAAACTAATCTATGCTAAGCGCCATCTATGAAGTCATTTACGAACCAATTACTTTTTTTTTTGATCTCGAAAAATCGCCCATTGTAAAATTAAATGAAACAACATTAAAATAAATTAACAATAACAATGTAGGTACTGACCAGCATAGAAGGTGACCTTTTTGCAGGAATAACTTTTCTTTTCCTGTTAACATAATTCTTTCCTCGTACCTACTTTCAAAGATTTTCATAGGTAAAGAAAAAAAGTTTGGCACTTACACCCAATGCCATCTATGAAAAAATCTCAAAATTAGAATAAATTTTTGTAGGCGCTTTGCACTTTTGATATGGAATGGCTGTCCAAAACAAAATCTCGATTTTGCTTCAATTACCGCGGACCCCCCCCCCCCCTTTCGCTTACCGCGTAAGTTTTTTTTTATAGTATTAATTTTGAGGGGAAAAAATCCTGAAAAGGGGAAATCTCAGTTGTGGCGTGGGGAAAGGAAATCATGAAAGTGGAAGCACTGGTTATAAGTGGTTGATGTTGATAAGTTTTTGATAGGTACTAAACTAAATTAGAAAGTGTTTTGTTTTTTATTGACAGTGTTAGTTTGTTTTCGTTACTGTTTGCAATGCAGTACCGGTCGTCTGCTAATTTAAATGAATAAGCTACAAGATTTTTGAAAATAAATTTGATTCAGAATATTTGGTCTAAGTTCAGAATGGTTGGATCAATCTTCTTGTTCGATTTACTAAGGAAAAAGACTAATAGACCAAGATCATATAATACATCTAAAGAGAAAACTATTATTCCGGGAAGTTCTTCGGAGCGGCGACGTTTAAAGGAAATTAACCAAAATTACTCAAGCAACTCCTGTAGAGTCTGTTTGAAGGAAGGTATTATACCAATTTATGGCGACCAGGACGCTGACGATATACCGGCGGCGTTGCTCACATTTGGAGGGGTACTAGTTGAGAGAGAAGATACTTACCCGAAATATTTATGTCAGAGTTGTCATACACTTTTACAAGGAGCAATTTTGTTTCGGAAAACTGCTCAGCTGTCTGACCAAACCCTGAAGGAAACTTTAAAAAGTGAGATCATTGAAGATTCAAATAGTTGGGATCTAGACGTCACGAGTACAAATGAAAACTATGCAGTAAAATACTTTTCAGACATTAAAATAGAGCATAAAGTCTACAACTGTAAAAGATGTGACCTACAATTTTCAACTTTCAAAGAATTTTGTGATCACAAACTGTCAGAAGAGCATTTAAATAAGCGAATCACATGCAAAACATGTAACAAGTCATATGCCGCTATGTATTATAAAAAACATTTAGCTATTCACAAGCCTGACTGTTCATTCATTTGTGATAAATGTGGAAAGAAATTTGTTGAGCAGGGACAGTTTGCACGACACCGTGCAACTCATTCTTATGAACTGCCCTTCAAGTGTGCTCATTGTCCATACAGGGGTCGTTTTAGCCAGTGCCTCAAAAGGCATATGAGGTCTCACACTGGTGAAAGGCCATACCAATGCCCTGAATGTGCTTCACGATTTGTCTGCAAAAGCAACCTGAACAAACACCTGAAAACTCATAAAGTAGGTCATGATTTCAAATGTGAATCATGTGGAAGGGGTTTTAACACTAAAAGGATTTTGGAATTGCACATCAAAGTTGATCATGTTGGTATAAAAGAGCATATATGTAATATATGCGGCAAAGCTTTTGGATACAGAAAGCAGATGATGAAACACCAATTGAAAGTACATAAGAGGGAAAAACTGAAAGCTGGTAGGATGCCATTGTATTTACAAGTGGAGAAAATGGAAAAGATGGCAATTGCTGAAAGTTAAGATGTAAATTACCTTGCAATAAAATAGTGATATATCTGGCCATAAATACCCTAGTATTTGCAAGGGGAAAAGTTGGGTTTGAGAAAGAAATAGCTGGAATACACCTACTAATAAAAATACTTAAAAAGTTTTTGCTTTGCTGGTGTGTAACAGGTGTTTTAACATAAAATAAACACAGCACTTTTTCCCATGTTCTTTCTTAAAATGGCCCATTCACAAAGTGGTACAAATGTATTATGATTTGGAATAATTTTGCGACTATTGTTTTAATTAAAGGCTACTTAGTAAAAACAATGTGGTACCTATATAAACTGAGGCTTTCAATAAAGGCATTGAAATACAAGTATAATTTATATTTTTATTAAACTATCTCTAGACAGTACAGAAGCTCTGTTCTGTACTGTTTTGAGACCTTTCTATGGTCTTAGCTTTAATTTCATAGTTGCTGTATGTATAATTATATTTAATTAACAATTATATTAATACAACTTCATTAATGTGCGTTTAACACATTAAATAATAGTCGTGTTACTCCATCCTGTTAATCTAAATAACTATGTTGGGTTAAATAAATATATTGGGTTCAAGTCAGTAGTCCTAACGAAGCTATGGGGATTGTATGTCAGCATCAAAAGTAGCTTAGCATATGAAATTTTCAAATGATTGTTACGGTTGAAATGACCAGAATTGTCTGACATAGCTGTTGAGTCAAAAGTACATGACAATATACTTTTGCATTATTGCCTTAGACCATTTATTATGAACACAAAAAATGTCATATAATTCTGAAATGTTAAATGATGAGTATGTAAAGACACTTACTGACTATTACTTTTGCTACCTTGTTTTTGTTCAGTTACTTAGCACGGAGCAAAAACAAAGAGGTGTTGCAATCAATGTAGTCCAGCAACTATCAATGTAGTCCTGACGTCACACCGTAGTTGAACTACTTACGACCAGGTGTCGCTTTCGTCAGTACAACTCTCGTTGGCTGGCGAATAGGTTGTTCGTGGCTTATTCAGTCTTTTAAAGAATTATAAAAAATTCTCAACCCGAACTTTTTGTTAGCATGAAGTGCTGTGTTGTATTGTGTAGTAGTTACACGGATAAAACGAGATTAAACGGAATAAACATATCTTTCCACTCGTAAGTAATATTTAAATTAAATTTATACTTCATCAAATAAAGTTACGACATACACGACATCTAGTGAAATATAGCAGAACTTTTATGACAACTCTGCTAATCTCGTAAATTAGGTAGGTAGGTACTTGCTTTGGCTACTGGCCACTAGATGGTTTTCTCCTATTTGGACACCCCCCGCAACCCGCGCAGCTTAGACACTATTATTATATGAAAAAAGTTGTTACAACACCTCGTCTTTGTTTTTGCTCCGTGTTACTTAGGATGCTGAATGAACTACGATTTCACACGTTCAACACGAGCAACTATCTGCTCGGCTACGTCGTCTCAAAATTATCAGTACAAGGTTTGTATCAAGGAAAACTTTAGGAAATTGTTACGGGCTACGGGGTCCACGCGGACGGGCCGCTAGTAGATCATAAATTCCAACAAGAAATAATGTTGGACCAAAAGGTCCTCCCTGTGGAATTCCTTTCCTACTTTATACGATTTGTATTAATAGTAGGCCGGTATTGGAGCATTTGGATAATAAAAATGCTATTTTTGAATTTAGAGTTAACGTAAATGTAATATGCCACTGTCAACGTCATATTTATTTAATTTTGTGAATGTCACTGTCTACTTCACCAAAAAAAGTTATAGAAATTACTTTCTTTACGTAGTATTGAATGCTCTTTGTTAGTTTCTGAATAAATGGCAAACGAAGCTGAAGAGACCGTCCGCAAACTAGCATCCCACAGGGGCGTACACGGCGTTGTGATCGTCAACGGGGAAGGGATACCGATCAAGACGACTTTAGACAACCACTTGTCAGTTCAGTACGCAGGACTGATGTCTGCTTTAGTTGATAAGGCCAAAGCCGTTGTAAGAGACTTGGACCCTTCCAACGACTTGACTTTTCTGAGGATCAGGAGCAAGAAGAGCGAGGTCATGGTGGCGCCGGACAAAGACTTCATTTTGATAGTTGTGCAGCATCCGGTTGACTGACGAAGGCTATCGCCTTTGGGGCGATTTCTTTTCTGTGATATCTTTATTATTGGTCGTGTTTTATTTTTGTGATCATGACATTGTGCTGCAATTATGTTACTCTTCGATCGAACTTGCGCGAACTACCTGCTCAATTGAGTAGTTGAGTGTTAAAAGATAGTGTGAAAGATATATAGTCTAGTTTTATGAGTCTGTAGATTAGTGTTTATTTAAATGTTTTTACTATGTCCATCAATGGTTTTTCTTACATGTAGCTTTAACTATCTTCCGAGTTAGTTTAAAGTATTAGACCACTCTTAGGGTATGTTCAGATGATGAGCGCTCAACGTGCGTTTTGCTAACGCGCGTTTACAACTACCTACATGTATTTTATTTTAGGTGTACACATGCTAACGCGCGTCTCTGTACTAAAGATGGAACAAATCATTGATAGCAGTGAAAAATCATATGATTTAGTTTTTCATATGACATAACTGCTATTGTCATTCGCTATCGCAGCGATTATGATTTCTCACTAGTGCGTGCGTGTATGAATGATCGAATGAAATCGCGCGGAGCGACCGCGGCGAGCATGCACGACAATCATACGAGCGAGGTGTGAGCGGGACGCATCTACTCAAGCAATCCCTGCGTGCGAGTAGTGCGTCCGATTGACCTGTGACCCGGGTCGCAGTCGCAGTCGCAGTTTAAAATGAAATGACATTTCACCTGTGCGGGCGGTCGTCCTCGTCAGTCATAAGCACGTGCGCGTTGTTGTGTGACATATATTCATGTCCTGTTACATCATAATCATTATTCAATTACCATGTCATTTCATTTCAATATTTGCAATGATAAATAGTAGGAAAATCAATCTCAATGAAAAATAGCAGGTGTGAAAAATAGCAGGTGAAATCACTGTCATAAAAAAATCATATGATCATATGATTATGATTTCTAAATAGCAATCATTTCCATCCTTACTCTGTACCGTTCTATAAACGCGCAGTAGCAAATCGCGCGTTGAGCGCTGATCATCTGAACGTAACCTTATTGTGTTGGTTAGCATTAAAAAAAAACGAAACAAGTATGGGATAATAAAACAACCAGTGGTTGTTTTCTCTAGTAAACATTTTATCCTTTATCTAAGTATATAGCATTGTCAATGCAAAAATTTCAAAAATAAAGTTAACAAAAGTATGGTTTATTTCTTTATTCGTCACTTAATTATTACAAATACAATAGTCACTTTCACCTAGGAATGTTTCGCGGCGTATTACCATTGGGAGCCCCTAAATGCTCCTCTGAACCCGCTTCTGCCTCTAAAGCCGCCTCTACTTCCGTAACCACCGCGATTGCCGCCGTAGCCTCCTTGGTTTCCGCCGTAGCCAGCTCTGTCGCCTCCGAAACCGCCCCGGTTACTTCCAAAGCCCCCTTGGTTAGTTCCGCCTTGGCCGTAGCCGCCGCCCCGCGGACCAGAAGTCCCCCAGCCTCTGTGTGCACCGCGTTTGGCGCCGTCAGGTCTAAACGCCAGAGGAGTGACGTCACGTTGAATGTTATAATCGCCAGCGTCCATCACGCATAGTTCTCGCAAGCAACTAAGAACCTGGAGCAAGAAGAAATAATAGACATTAGATAAATAACTTACGCAGCTTTCTCACAGATCAAGCTGGTCAGTAATCGTCTTATAGATATATGGTATTTATGTATTTAATTATTATTATTATATAATAGTGTACATTATATATTTTGTAAGTATACTAATTTATATGTTTTTTCATTTTAGTGTGCACCCTACCCTATGTTTGTCTCTGCACTACCCAGCGGTTGACTGGTAGAAAATGCCTAAGGCATTAAGTCCGCCTTTGTTCAAACGTGCATAAAGTGTTAAATAAATAAATCACCATCAGTCTACAAACGCCCCAATGCTTAGCACACGCTTTCCCACCAAGGGTGTCGCCAGTTAAGAGGTCGTGGAGTTTACTCATTGGGACTTTGTACCGTTCTTATTACTATCGCCTCCTTCATTTATATCGGCTTGCCCCCTCCCCCCCCCCCCCCCCCGTCATCTGCTGGCGACGCTCTTGCTTCCTACATGGACTATATCACATGGACAAGTTGCTCCATAACCCACCACGCTGGGGCCCAATGCGGGTTGGTCGGTTTTAACGACTGCTATCTTTCAAAGACAACCGCGACCAACGGCTTTTGCCTTCCGAAGCACGGAGGAGCTCGTGTTGTTTTTAATTTGCCATCCAGCGACCCGACATTGCAAAAGTTGCTTGCACGCTTGAACTTGCTGCACGTTCTTAGAATTACTTTTTGAAGTAGTAAACAGTAATTAAAATCTGCGAAAATTTTAATTTTACTGTTTACTACTATGGACATCCGATGGAAACACGATTTGATAAAGTTGGCTCGATAGAATAAAATCACAAAGTTACATATTTTTGTGTCATTTTTATCTTCTTTTCCAGGTTTTATTCTTAAAATAAGTGATTTGATATTATGAGTCATTTACCAAAATGAAGTTCATAGATAACTTGAGGGGTTATAACCGATTGTTTTTTATTACTTATATCTAAAAAAAAATTAAAATATATAACGCGTTTATTCGCGCCGCTTCGCTGTTATGCCCGTCCCTTACTGTCGTACCGTCGAGAGAGCAAGAGAGAAGCGCTCGAAATACCTCCTCTTAAATAAATAAATAATATTTTTCGCTTTCACACCAATTATCTAGCCCAAGTTAAGTTTCTTTAAATAAGCTTTTTGTGTTGGTTAGATAACGGTTATACTTACTTAAAAATCAAGGAAAACACCCAGAAACCGAAATCAATTTAGAAAAACAGTTGTTTCTAAATTGACCTGACCGAAATCGAACTCGGGACCTTGAGATGGCGAGCGACGCCAGAACCGGCGTGCTAATCACTCTACCACGGAGGTCGTCAGACATTAGATCTAAAGGGCCGCCTGTGCGTACTACTACTGTACTACTAACTGACAGGCCGATACCTGCCAGCGACCTGATCGTCTGTGGGGCCCTTTAGAAATAATGTATGCTCTGGTGACCATCTGTCATCCAGTGGGATGGGTGAATAAATTCAAAACATTTCGAGCTCCTACGTGCTTCGGAAGACACGTAAAGCCGATGGTTCCGGATGTTGTCGTAAGATGACAGTCATCGTCAAAATAGACCAAAACGCATTGGGCTAGCGTGAATCTCCTCCATGTGTGAATGCCTGTGCCCTTCCTGGCTGTTTGGAACTAATATCGAAATACCCATTACTTAATACGACCTAAGATCTAAAAGACCTTTTCTCTTATGGAATGAAACCCGAATGGACTTACTACCAAAAAGAGCAATTCTCAATTACAATACTATTGTCAATAAGACTCAATTTCAAATGAACCGAGTCCTATTGAAACTTATTCTCAAAACGTCTCATTCCCAAAATACACTAAATTTTAGTATCATAGTACTCGATTATCATAAAAACTGATTCTCAAAACGTCTAAGGCTGGCCTCACACAGCCGGAATCGCTTTCTGAATTAAAAATCTGAATTCAGAAAGGCCGGAATACCATACAATATCAGTATGCTCCACACACATGCTGATTTTTTCAGAATCTGAATTTCTCAGACCGATCTGGAAGAATGAGCTGACGAGCGTCCGGAATTCCGTGTCTGAATATTTAAGATTCTGAATTCAGAACGCGCGTATTCCCCACACATTTTATATAGAGCGGCACACACATGCTGGAATTCAGATTCTGAATTATTTCAGTGTTGCCACTTTTAGTAGGATCCTGCTTTTTTAGCGCTTTTAAAAGTAAATTTTAGATATTTAGTTTGTATGTTATCTTATTGATACCTTGCTTTAATAGTGTTAAATTTTCGATGTACTTTAATTCTTAAAAATTATAAAGGTAAATATAGCAGTTTTGGTGCATTTTTATAAACAACGCTTAGCAGTTTTAGCAGGATTTGCCAAAAATTTTTATTTTTATATTTTATTCTTATAAAATTTGATAGCAATATAAGCTTCTATTGAAACTCGTTAATATGGTTAAACTAGATAAGTAATGGATAAATATACATAAACATAGAAAAACACCCAGACCCGAAATCAATTAAGGAAAACAGCTTTCTCTAAATTGACTCGCCGACCGGGAATTGAACCCGGGACCTCAGAGATGGCACGACGCCAGACCCGGCGCGCTAACCACTTGACCACGGAGGACGTCAATTGGTAGGAATAGCGAAAAAAAAATGGCAACCCTGGTAGAAACAGCAAGCGGTTGACGTCTTGGAGACGTTTGCTTAGGCCGGGAGTCACAAGACTACTGATCAATCTGAATTTTTAAGAATGTGTGAGTCAAGGTGCCGGAATTCAGAATCTTAAATTCAGATTTATAATTCAGCTAGCCATTCCGGCTGTGTGAGGCCAGTCTTAGTCCTAAACACAGTAAATTCCGTCATTTATTATACTCTCTTAGAGATAAAGATAATAAAGGTTAAGTTTTAGGTAGCAATAAAAAAGCTTAATGAGTTTTGCCTCTCAATAGACCTGGTGCCGTGCGTTTTGGCGAAAAAAGGCAGTTTTTTTTTAAACTTGGCAGTTCTGGGTTACACACGGAATGAAGAAATCTACTAATTTTAGGAAAGCTCCTACCACTGCTGGTTTCAGGTTTCCTCTCGTAAGATGGGATTCTGATCTATCTATTTTACTTAAAAATAAAAAGAAATTACGAGTATATGTATGATGTACAAATTTAATATATCGAACAAAACAAACTAAAAACAAACCAAACCAAACCAATTTGCCTTTCTTAATCCATAATCCGACACATACCGAGAACTAATCTGGTGCTAACAGCAATTTTACACTCAAACCTGCTGAATCAAACATTTAGTGTATTTTGGGCCTAAACGTTTTGAAAATTAGTCATTATGAGAATCGTGTGTTTTAATATTTCCAAGTGTATATATTTTAGTGTATTTTGAGAATGAGACGTTTTGGTAATAAGTTTCAATGAGACTCGGTTCATTTTAAATTGAGTCTTATTGACAATAGTATATCGACGATTAATTTAATAAGACGTCAATTTGAATACCTATCATTGTACCGGAAGTGAGTGAGCGCCGTTACGTCACACGACTGACACGAACGAGTCAAACGAGTGACTAAACGAGAACGGAATCGTTGTGGGGAGGGGGGACGCCATCTTTGGCGGGTTTTGTCGAGTCTTGCTGGCGCCTAGCGATGCGCAGAATAACTCACTGTTAAGAAAAGAGTGATTACATCTTTTATATCCAAAGATTTACATCACTCTTTTATATCTTTAACTCTTTAACTCCCTGGCTCAGATATCAACGAAATGAGCTAGGGAGTTAAAGATTAACTTAGTTGATTAAGCGTACGACAAGAAAGAGAATTAGAACAACCATAGATATTTTCCACACCTCTGCTTCTCAATTTAAGAAGCAAGTGAGTTAATTAATTTTATTTGTGATTGTTTGCATTCTTTTTTTTTTCATGCTAGTTGTTACGTCTGTACTTACTCTCTTTGTTTGATAATTTATTTAGCTGGTAATTAATTATTATATTTGGTGGAAAGTTAACTGATGTATGTGTAAAATGTATTTTTGTTATTCTTTAAACAAACCGAATTTACAAATTCCCTACCAGCGAAATTGTGCCTTATTGCGTGAAAGATTTATTTCATCATCATCATCACCAGCCTGAAGACGTCCACTGCTGAACATAGGCCTCCCCCTTTGACCTCCATCCTGACCGACAACTCGCCACTCGCATCCACCGGTTGCCTGCGACTCTCACGATGTCGTCGGTCCACCTAGTGGGAGGCCTACCAACACTGCGTCTTCCAGTGCGTGGTCTCCACTCGAGAACCTTTCTTCCCCAACGGTTGTCGGTTCGTCGAGCGATGTGGCCTGCCCATTGCCACTTCAGCTTGCAAATCTTACGAGCTATGTCGGCAACTCCGGTTCTTTGGCGAATATCCTCGTTTCGGATTCTATCGCGCAAAGAAACTCCGAGCATAGCTCTCTCCATTGCTCGCTGTGTGACTCTGAGCTTTTCTAAAAGGCCAACAGTTAAGGACCACGTTTCGGTGCCATATGTCATCACCGGCAACACACATTGGTTAAAGACCTTTGTCTTTAGGCACTGCGGAATCTTCGATGCAAAGATATCTCGTAATTTCCCGAACGCTGCCCATCCGAGTTGGATTCTCCGGGCGACCTCTTTGTCGAGGTTGGACCTACCTAACTGGACAATCTGTCCTAAGTAGGTGTAGTGGTCGACAACTTCGATAGTATCGCTCCCAACAATTACCGGTACGGGTTCAACATGGACATTCGACATGATCTTCGTCTTGTCCATGTTCATTTTAAGACCCACCTGTTGGGATACGATATTGAGGTCGCTGAGCATGGTGTTGAGGTTCTCCAGCGACTCCGCCATTATGACTATATCATCGGCAAAACGAAGGTGAGTGATGTATTCGCCATTAATGTTGATGCCGAATCCGTTCCAATTCAAGAGCTTGAAAACGTCCTCCAACGCATTTGTGAACAGTTTCGGAGATATGACGTCTCCCTGTCTCACACCTTTCTGCAATTGGATTGGTTTCGTACTCTCGTCTTGTAATCGGATCGACATAGTAGCGATATAGCGACATAGGTATAAAGATTTATTTACCTTAACAAAACTACCGTATAATATAATTATATAACTCGCACTGCGCATGCGCGGGCGAAATATTCTATCTCTTCTTTACTTACAACCTAGACACATCTCTGTTTCTTTCTATTCTTCGCAATGATTTTTGACCAAAATACATCTTAGTTACATGGATATAAAGATATAATTGGAGTTAAAGGGATATACGGAGTTAATCACTCCTTGCCTGGGATACTACAACATGTCCCAAAATTCAAGGATAAGCTGGTACCAGAGGATGAACCTTTTCTTGACTATTAAAGAAAAAAAAAAGAAAAAAATAAATCTCAACATTCTATGAAAATACAAAAAAAAATTGAAATCCTTAGAAAATTTACACCCCTTAACATATTTTTAACTACCATAACCACAACTTTTCTAAAATTTCAGTTTTTTTTTTGTATCGGCAACTTACATAGCACTGCTATACACCACAATCCTTAAAAATCCTAAAACTACAGTAATTTTTATTCAAAAATCAATCATAATATTTTATTTCCCTAAAAATTTGAAAGTTTTATACTTTCAGTCTACTTTCACTCCTCGTAGCTTAAAAAAAACGTATGGTAACTACTATGGCAAGTTTTTTTAAAAATTAACGCAACTAACTATGATTCTAAAATGGTATAAGACTCTACGAAAACTAGCCACGAAAGAAAGTGCGTTCTATTTCTAAAGAAGAACCAAATTTAATGATTTTTTGCTGTTGATAGTAATCATTTTTAGTTAGGCCCAAAATAGGTTTCTAGTTGTTCAAAAATGTTGAATGAATTAAAACAAATAGTAGAAACATTTTTACAATTATTTTATTAATTTATTGTTAACATCAGAGTACATGTTCAAATTGTTTGCCACCGGCATTAACACAGGCACGACATCGCCTTAAAAAGGATCGTTTTATTCGTCGTGCATATCTTCTACCGTTGATATGATCCACAGCCTCAGCGATTTTTTGGCGAAGCTCGTCCAATGTTGCAATGGGTTTTGAGTAGACCCTGTCTTTGAGACCCCAATAAAAAAAATCTAGGGGATTTAGATCGGGTGAACGTGGTGGCCATAAGATAGGACCAAGTCGCCCGATCCAACGTCCTGGATACTCTTGGTTTAAGTATTCTCGCACTGAATGAGCGTAGTGAGCTGGGCAACCATCATTTTGAAACCACATGTTTTGTAAATCATTTATGGGCACATCTTCTAATAAATCTGGCAAGTCATTTTGTAAAAAGTTTAAATAACTATTGCCATTTAAGTTTCCTTGTAACTCAAAGGGCCCAATCACTTTTCCATTTAATATGCCCGACCATAGGTTAACTTTAAATTGATATTGGGATTTGTCTTGTCTCATCAGGTGTGGATTCTCATTGCTCCAGCTATGTAAGTTGTGAAGATTTAAATAACCATCTTTCTTGCAGGTTGTTTCATCCGACCATAGAATTTTATCTAAAAATTGGGGATCTTCTCTGTGCTTTTGCAGCATCACACGGCAAAATGCAACACGTAGCGGATAGTCCCGCGGTAATAATGTCTGCACACGCCTGTAGTGATATGGGTGAAGCCTGTGACGTTTTAGAATTCGATGTGCAGAACTTTTGGGAATACCAGTTACCGCTTCTATGGCACGTACCGAGTTAGTTGAATCATCTTCTATTTCATTGAGAACTTCTTCATCGCGTTCCATTCTAGGTCTTCCAGCGTTTCTCCTGTCAGAAGGTAAACGACCCTCCGAAAACGCTTGATGCACATTAGTAAATACTCGGTAACCCGGGTATCTTTGAGCATTCGGGTACCTTTCTCGATACAATCTGCTAGCAGCGCTAGCATTGCATCGGCATTCTCCATAGATGAGGTGCATATTAGCGTATTCCAGCGGTGTGTATGGTAGCGGCATTATAAACACTAAATAGTCCACAATACGCCAAAAGTCCAATTCACAAAAGACACAATCACAGTCCAAAATAATGCCAGGTCAGTTTAATTAGTGGGTCACTTAATCGGGTCCAAAAAGCCAAGCCAAAAGTCGTTAGTACGAGAGCCACGTCAATTGAATACAGAATGGTGCACAGTAAACAAAGGAGTAAAGCGTACTGACTTGCTCTTGTTATTTAATAAGGAACATACCATCTAACTCTCTCTAACGCATAATCTCTCTCTATCTATCTCTCTCTGACGTCTAAATTTTATTGACACGCACGCGTCATATTCAAATTCCAAGAATTTGCAACAATAAACCTATCTTGGGCCCACACTAAAAATGATTACTAGCAACAACAACAATTTATTAAATTTGGTTATTCTTTAGAAATAGAACGCACTTTCTTTCGTGGCTAGTTTACGTAGAGTCTTATACCATTTTAGAATCATAGTTAGTTGCGTTAATTTTTAAAAAAACTTGCCATAGTAGTTACCATACGTTTTTTTTACGCTACGAGGAGTGAAAGTAGACTGAAAGTATAAAACTTTCAAATTTTTAGGGAAATAAAATATTATGATTGATTTTTGAATAAAAATTACTGTAGTTTTAGGATTTTTAAGGATTGTGGTGTATAGCAGTGCTATGTAAGTTGCCGATACAAAAAAAAAAACTGAAATTTTAGAAAAGTTGTGGTTATGGTAGTTAAAAATATGTTAAGGGGTGTAAATTTTCTAAGGATTTCAATTTTTTTTTGTATTTTCATAGAATGTTGAGATTTATTTTTTTCTTTTTTTTTTCTTTAATAGTCAAGAAAAGGTTCATCCTCTGGTACCAGCTTATCCTTGAATTTTGGGACATGTATATCTTTTGCATTTGTCACTCCTGAGTTACACATCGCTACTGGCGCCATTGCCGCCATTCTATATCGGGCGATCAAACGCGGCGGACGCATAAGACGAGACCGTTGGTTCACTCAGTTCCGAAATAAGACTTGTGTGATTTGATTTTATAAAAAAGTTAATACATCGCGATTGTGAATTTCATACTCTGTGAATTTATTTTGCCTGAGACCTACGCCATGAACCCTGTAACAGGGATTTTGATACTAATAAAGTAAAAATAATGAATGTTTTCTGTTTTTAATTACAATGTTTTGCCTGCTTTTTATAGTTCTAGGTGCGTGCGCTCACCCTCGCGGTCAAAGCGAAGCACGGGGTAAATAATAGCAGTTACGCGCATGCGCTTTGATAATAGCGATAGGCCCCGAGCTTGCGCTTTGTTAACCGCGATAGGTGACAATCATTTTCATTTTCTTAAGGAAAAGTTGAGATAAAAATGTAAAAAAATATGTTTTTTTATTTCATTATTTGGTTCTGCTAGCTGCTATAGGATCACGTAAAAAAATTGGCGGGGTGGTCCCAAATTAACTCTGTATAGATAAATGGGACCCTGTAGACGGTTATAAGCTACTTTTCCTGCAAAAATTATCCCAAGCGAACCCGCGGGCAAAAGTTGCCGGGACTTTGCTGAAAGTGCCCGGCAACTTTTGCCCGCGGGATCGCTCGCGTTAATTTTTCGCTGGAAAAGTAGCTTATAACCGGCAACTTTTGCCCGGTGCCCGGCCACGACCTGGCCGCTGTGAGCGGATTATTAGACCATTGCGCGTCATACTACAGAACTCTCAGTCAATGGTCATAGAAAGGAAATAAATCCATACATTTTTGTGGATGGGATTTGGCATTATGTGGTGGGTTGGCCTGATGGCGTCTGTACATCTTTTTGTTTTGTTTTATTATGAAGATTATTAATAAATCGAGCCCTACAAAGCACACAAACAAATCCATGGGGTTTTGCTGAGGCTTGACGTGTACCAGTGTAAATAATTTAAATGTAAAATCATCATCACCAGCCTATAGACGTCCTACTGCTGGGCACAGGCCTCCCACGTGAACAATAATACGAGGCGATATTGGGCCATAACCCACCACGCTGGCCCAATGCGGCTTGGTGGGTTTTAACGACTGCCATCTTACGATAACAACCGGGACCAACGGCCTAACATGCCTTCCGAAGCACGGAAGACGCTAGCCGCTGCGCCATCGAGCTCCTCATGTAAAATAAATAAGTAAAAAAACAACAACATCATCCATATACAGCACCCACCTTCTGCTCCGCTGGCGTGAAGTGTAGCGCGGCGTCGGGCTCCGCGGCGGCGCGCTCCACAATGGCCTCCACGGCGGGGCGCAGCGCCACCACCAGCGCGGCGGTGCGCCCGCTCATCGCTAAGTTCAGCCAGTTGTCTAGGCGCACCATGTTGTCGATCTGCATTATGGAGATCCAGAAAGACAGACATTATTTTATTGACACTTTGCAAGTTTGCATACCTATACAGCGTGTTTCTTGTAAGGTGTCAAGCCGATGTATGGTGATAGGGAACTACCATACCTATCCATGGGACCCCCATGTATGTTCTACGATTTTTTGTAGTTTTCGAGTTATAATTTTTTTTCGTTATTTTATGATTCAACGACGAGACGGCTCTATAAAATTATATCTTTTTTTGGTTCGACTTTTCTATGATGTTTTTTTTTTAAAACAATTAACTTAAAAAATTGGGTTAATCAGAACAGAATGGAATTTTCAACTTTGATAAAAAAATTAAAAAACATTTTCCATAGCTTCTGACTAGTCTTAAAAACTGCCCAACCAAATATGCTTTTATACTAATACAAAAAAAGATGTACTAAATGGGACTTTTTTGCTGAAATCGGTCGTTGAACGTGGTAGATCGGAAATTGTGTAATTTTCATCTATACTAATATTATAGAGAGGAAAGATTTGATTGTTTGTTTGTGTTGAATAGGGTCCGAAACTACTATACCGATTTAAAAAAATCTTTCACCGTTGGGAAGCTACACTATCTCCGGGTGACATAGGCTACAATATATTTTCAATAAAATTAGGGATCCTTACTAAAACTCTAATAAATTCCTTACATCGAGTGCGCTACGAAAACTATTGATGATAGAACAAATGCGATGTAGTTTAATTGTGTAATTTCCGACCTACCACGTTCAACGACCGATTTCAGCAATAAAAGTCCCATTTAGTACATCTTTTTTTGTATTAGTATAAAAGAATATTTGGTTAGGCAGTTTTTAAGACTAGTCAGAAGCTACGGAAAATCTTTTTTTAATTTTTTTATCTAAGTTGAAAATTCCATTCTGTTCTGATTAACCCAATTTTTAAAGTTAGGATCAAAATTTTTGTACTATAGGTTAAAGTTAGGAAGGAGATTTTTTTACTCATAAAAGTGCAATTAATAGGCATTGTTTTAAAAAAAACATCAAAGAAAAGTCGACCCAAAAAAACGATATAATTTTTTTAGAGCCGTCTCGTGGTTGAATCATAAAATAACGAAAAAAAATTATAACTCGACAACTACAAAAAATCGTAGAACATACATGGGGGTCCAATGGATAGGTATGGTAGTTCCCTATCACCATACATCGGCTTGACACCTTACAAGAAACACGTTGTATAGCTAAGATTACGGGTGAAGTCCACTTTCATCTTTATTTTAGAATTTCCACAACGGTTGATTGATCAGCAAGGGTGTTTCTGCATTATAATAATTTTAACCATACATACATACATATATTCAAGACTATTATCACAGAATAAGTAATAGTACTACCGTACAGAAGGTTTACTCTCTAACGACTTTCACGCGAAATTGAAACTTATCATGTGACCCGAACGTTCATATTCCGTTAAGCAACGCTGACTCGATATCGATTTGACGTCAGGAGCGCGCGCTAGCGTAGGGTTTCCACTCATGGATACATTTAAGAACGATTACGATTACGCGCGACGTGGATCGTGCGGGCCGAGCGGCAACCTTTAACGGCGGCGTATGGCACGCGCCTGCCTGGTAGGCGAACCGGCCGAACGTACCTAAACTGCGGAGTGACACCCCCCTGCTATTATCTCCAAATTTAGTTAGAGACTAGATAATGAGGAACGCAGAAGCAGTCCACGTTTCACAAAATTACATGTGCACATGTTGTGCTCATATCCACGGCGGGGCGCAGCGCCACCACCAGCGCGGCGGTGCGCCGCTCATCACCAGTTAAGCCAGTTGTCTAGGCGCACCATGTTGTCGATCTGCATTATGGAGATCTAATGTTAGTAAGAGGGAGAAAAAAGAAACGCCTCCTGAGTTTCTTGCAAGCTTCTTCTCAGTCGAAGCAGGCATCTTGCACTCCGTCATACCTACCGCGAAATGCACCTACAGCGCGCGATAACGCGGCGTTATAAATCGGTTAGGGACTCAGGGGCCTCAGCGCGCTTTCGTTCGAGCACACGCACAGCCCACAGGCATAGTTTGAAGTGGTTTTGGATCGCAATTTCGATTTGTTTAAAAATAACTACCTCTCCGATATCATTTAATCTACAAGTTCCGTAATAATGGTGTAATGCAGAAATTGTTTTGTAATGTCTATTAAATTGTATAATAAGCTACCGAATGACATGAAAGACATGCCCATCAAAAAATTCAAATCTTCCCTATATGAGTTACTGAGTAAGAAATGTTTTTATAGTGTTAATGAATTTATTATGTGCAAAATTTGAATACTATTTTTTAATTATAACAATTTTTATTATTTTCTTTAATTTTTATTGATTATTGTTTTATGTTGTTTTGTTATTTTACTTTATTTAATTGATGTAATTTGGTTTTTTTTCATTTGATTATTGTTTTATTTTATTTTATTTTATTGATTGTAATTTTTAATACTTCTCTCTCTCTATATTTGCATACCAATTTTTGGTTAAGTATGAGATGCTAAATGGATGTAAGAACTTGTACCTACCATATTTAATGCAATAAAGAGTTATCTATCTTATCTATCTATCTATCTATCTATCTATCAACAATAATAATTGTTGAGTGAAAGGCTGTCAAAATAAACAGAAAGATTCGAAGTTATCTTTTTTTATGTTACCCTAACATTCTGAAAGGTACCTATAATTATATTTTATTTATTTTAAACTTAAGTTTGTTTGCAGGACAAATAGGTACCTAATACGAAAGTAAAGGTAGGTAGGTATGTCATTACTTATTTATGTAAATTATTTTGCCGTGCGATCGTGAGTCTGTGACCTGGTGCTGTGACTGTTGTGATGTAGAAGATACCTAACCTACCTGCGTAACTTATATTTATAGTGAGTTTGTAAGAATTAAAATCGCCAGTACTTATCATGATGTAGGTAATAGAATATATATAACGTAATAAAATGTGGTTTCCGTTTTGTTTTCGTTATATCTTCAACTCGTCATATCGTGCAGTGTTTGCTTGTTTCTAAGACTTTGAGTACTTGTTTGTTAAATAAGTAAATAGGTAAGTAAGTAACTTACAGAACTACATTTTACTTGGTGTGCAATCACAGAATAAATTACTTACTAAGGTTGCATAAATGTGTTTATTTAGTCTATTTGCTGTCATCCCTAACACACGAGTCGACAGCGTAGGTACGTTTTGAGTGCACACGGTGCCTATATAATATTGTAGGTTATTAAAACGGCGGCTTTCTTCAACATCAAAGGAGTGCAACTTCTGTACGTAGTACTATTATTTATTCTGTGGTCGAAGGCTCTCCGAAAATCCGAACTGGTAGTATATTAGTTAGGTAGGTGGATTAGTTAGATTAGTAATTAAGATTTAACTAAATGTTAGTTAACTACTATTTTATTAGTTTTTGACGCCAATAAGTGCATGTAAATGGTGCCTGGCTTACCCTTCGAGGATAATAGTCGTAAATATATGTGTATGTATGTTTTCTTTCCCGTTGTTGGTTAATAAGTCACCCACTCCACCTTCTTGCTGGCAAACAGCGTCAGACGCAGCCTGTAGGCCTAGCATGCGCAACACGAGAAATGTCGCGGACGATATTCTCTCTTCTTTTGATGGCGGGAACGACAAACTATCTCGGTTACAGTTGTCAAAACTCGATAAAATTATGATGCATGTCATAGTTTGTAAACAAAAATACAACAGACAAGCAAAAACTACTATTATGTCTATTTTAGACATATCGTGTATAGTTTTAACACGAGAAAACGGGTCGAGAAAGTTTTCTCGTGTCACGCATGCTAGGCCGGCTGGTTTCTGTCTAACACTTCGGGGATAATAATAGTCGTGAATAATGTGTTTACTTTCCTGTTGTTGGTTAAAAATCCTCAAAAACTCACCCATTCCACCTTCCTGCTTGCAAAGAGCAGCAGATGCAGTGGCGCCACCATAGTGGTTTGCTTGCAACTGATAGCGCGCGTGCGTACTTTCTCGCCGAACACGAACAGAGGCGAAGGGAACTTCTGCTCCAAGTTGCTGCAGTTCACCGACGTCTTGTGGATGAGGGCGGGCTTGCCTTCTGTAGTTAACACCTGGGTGGACATAAGGCGGACTTTGCAGGATTCCTTGTAAAACTGCGCTTATAAACTAGTTTCATTTCTTATTACGAGTCTGAGTATTTTTTTGTAATGCACCTCGTATTTTTATAAGATAATAACTTTGGTAGTTTAAAATGTGGTAGAGATAATGATTTTTCTTATAAGTAGATATTGAAGATATTATTGTTAGTAAATAATGCTGCTTATTACACTTAATAATTTTTTGATAAATTGAAAATGAATTGTTTTTAAATTAAATATTATATTAATTGACTACTTGACAGTTTTCAAAAAAGTATTTTAAAAATTACAAACGCTTATTTTATACTCCATACAATAATTTTTTTCTCGAAAAAGCTTTATTTATTAGAGAAATACATATTTTTCTACATTCATTTAAAATTTCGTGCGAAAACGGTTGGTCACGTGACATTTAGCTCTGTGACGTCACACCAGATAATACAAAGAAATTTAACTTGAAACCTGACAGACAGTTTTTGTATATTTTGTGAAATGTGACGTCATACGAAGCTCATTCATGGCCGGCCCGTGTTTCGGGTCTTGTAATCCACAGATAAAAAATCGCAAATTTATTTTATAAAAATAAAATATTTACAAGTTATCTTAATAAAAAAAAACTATTGGATAATTATCGTTAAATTATAAACTACCATTTCCGACATATTTCATATTTTATGGTTACAAGTGACAAATAGCCAATTGCAAGAAAAAAAATATTACTTTTATACATATCTTTTTTTTATTATTTACGGGGGAGGTAGTAGTGTGTGTAAAGTATAGCCAACACACACACATCTCCTACCACTATATAACCATGCTGCACGTAATAAAGAGCCTTCTGATCGCAGTCATTGTTTCATTCGTTGTGCCGAACCTTCCGCCATTGCACTGTATTTAATCATATAACAGTAATTCCTAGTCCATTCACTGCCCACCCATCCCATCCCCGTCCTCACCTTCCGCTTGCCCTGATGCAGGCACACGTTGGGGTACAGTCTGCACATGAGCGCTATGACGGTGTCCAGCTTGGGGTCTGGGCTATTATACATTAATATTATATTACTTAATGATTTATGACAGATGAGGAATTGAATTAAGCTGAATTTGAATTTAATTAATACACTGCCCACCCATCGCATCCCCGTCCTCACCTTCCTCTTGCCCTGGTGCAAACACACGTTACAGTCCCATGCACATAAGCGCTATGTCCAGTATGGGATCTGGGTCTGAAGTGTTCATCATTGGTTTAAAAAAAAATTAACTTTGGATTTTGTATGGGAAACCGACATGCGTAAACTCTCTTAAACACAAATTGAAGACATTATTAGTAGAAAATGAAAATTAATAAGAAGAACCGAGAGGGACTGGAATAGTTGGTAGGCTGGTGGTCTCTGCCTACTTCTTTCGGGAAGCGGGCGTGATGTGTGTATGTATACAACGTATATCGGAAAGGGCGTACTAAGCCGCGGACAACTGAAAATGCCACTATCAACTGTTATATTGCTAATATAAGCTTTGCGATAAACGTTCACATTTACTTCCATACAAAATAACTTATGGTTACGTAATTTAAAAAATGTACAACCCTGCGTAGGGAACGGGGCTAACGCAAGAAGCCCGGTAATGAAATCAAATCTGTCTCTCTCTCAAAGCAGCTGACCGCCAGGGCTACCACAGCGTCATTTTTTTGAAATCTTAAAAAAGCTGTTTATCTAAAATTATCCATTTTTAAGGAAAAGTTCTAAGACAAAAGTTATTTACTATCATGTATACTTTACCCTCCTTTCGGCTTAGTGCCCATAGAAAAATACTGCTATTACAACCTTGATTAATTATTTGACAGTAAGGATTTGAATTGAATTGTTCGACTGTATTAAATCACTTTATTAGTCCCTGCCCACCCATCTCATCCCCGTCCTCACCTTCCGCTTGCCCTGATGCAGGCACACGTTGGGGTACAGTCCCATGCACATGAGCGCTATGACGGTGTCCAGTAAGGGGTCTGTGCCCGACGGGTTCCAGCGCTGCGGTGTGCAACACTCCTCGGAGAAGCCGATGGCTGTCGTTAGGATATCTGGTAGACGATTGGATATAATGAGATTGGAAAACCATTAGCTATATTGGTTTATTTATACTATATATATGGTATATTACCTATACAGTCGAATTTAATTGAAATTGAATTGAATTTAATTAAAGTTCATTGTACGTAGAATTTCTCGGCCAGCCCCGTGGCCAAGGATGGTACTTGTTGATGATGACTTGACTTTCTCAAGAGCGGCCGACGGCGGGTTCGAAGCATCGCGTTAGACTCTTGAGACGATGATAGTTGATGATGGTGATGGTACAGATGATGAAAATAAACACTATACTTTGTCACACTGATTTTAATAGGTAACAAGAATAGATATTACAATTATTAATATTACAATGGCGATGGCGTCCACACGCCTTTGATGACAAACCAATGAATGATTGATTAAACTATGAACTAGACAATTTTACATTCAGTGCCCTATATTGGCCGCCGTAAATCACGATCACATATAGATTGATTGACAAGTGATTTTTTCTGAACTTAAGATCGATAACAGATAGGCGGTAAACACTAAGATGATACACATTGAAATATATATAAAAACATGTTAATTTTCGATTAACATTCATTTAGAGCTACAATAATGAGTAAGTAATAACTGTAATAAGTCCACAATACATATACCGTGGCTGTCTATAATTAAAAACTGTACATAGATTAATTAGGCTTCTGTCTGTATTATTAGTATCATTTTTTTTCTTAGTAAACGTTTTTGTTGACTGTCCAAATAATAAATACTAAATTCAATTTTGAACCCTTTTTGTGTTTCTACATGCACATTGCTTTAAATTATATCGAAAATGTACTTATTTCATTACAGTTTAACAAACTAGACTTTATATAACGTAAGTAAGTACATACATACATATAATCACGACTATTATCCCCGAAGGGTTAGTCAGAGACTAGGCAATGAGGACAGAAAAAGTAGTCCTCTGCCATAGTCCACGACTGCACATGTGGTCAGCGTGACAGGTGGTGAGCCCATCGCCGCTCTATGCTGTTGAATGTGCAGTCTTTAGTACGTTAGTCGCCTTTTACGAGACCCAAGGGAAGGTAGTATTCTTTCACCGCTACGCGACTCGGTAACATGTGGCCAGTAGAGTACAGCTAGAGCAGCAACAGTGAGTATTACGTATTATTTAAGTCAAATTTTAAACACTGAAAAAAGACGACAACCTCAGGCGGGAATCGAACCACGCACCTTCCGCATTCCGGGCGGCTGCCTTAACCACTTGGCTACCGAGGTCTGGCTTTCAACCGTCGAATTTTGTCAGTGCTTGATGCTTATGTTTTTAGTCAACATTGCTTCATCAAATCTTAGAAGTTTTCACCTCTGAGATCCGAAATAAATATTTTTACAAATATTTGTACATTCGGTTAAGATGAAGCTGCGTTTATAGAATAATGTTTTATATTTTAGCGTTTTATTAACGCTTAAATATACTTAAGTCAAATTTTAAACACGATTTTGTTTTGTTTTGGTTCGATTCCCGCCTGAGGTTGTCGACTTTTTTCAGTGTTTAAAATTTGACTTAAGTATATTTAAGCGTTAATAAAACGCTAAAATATAAAACATTACGTATTATTATTATATATTCTTCCAGAGTCCCAATGCATTTGTAAAAATTATTAAAGATCCGGATAATTTATGTGTGCTTGCAAATAACATAGATGTGTCCTAATGGTTCACAACACATTTGTTTAATATTTAGGTAACAATATTGTTATTTTGTGTCTTACTTTGTTACACTTAATAGGCCACACAATTTTTTTTTTTTTAAATTTCATTTGCATTTTGTGCATAGTTGTTATAGAGATGCAAATTAATCTATTTTATTTTTTAATTTATTTGTTTAACAAGTGTCGTGATTTGTATCTTGTAACTGTGCCAAAGAATTAAATAAATAAATAAATAAATAAATAAATAAGTAAGTAAGTATAAAATTATGTTATGGGTTTATGCCTTTTCGTTTCCCATACAAACTTTCATGTCGAAATTTTTAAAAACCGATTAGACAATTTTAGTGAAACTATGCAGGCTAAAGTAAAAAAACAGGGATCTAAATAGTTTGTTGAAAACATTTTTAATAAACGTTTATTTTGCTGAGTTATGGTGATTTAAAGTCCACTATAGAAATATTGTTTTCTGAGGTTTTAAGCGAGCACTACACATTGAAATGAAACACTTTATTACGGATTAACTCGCTAATTAAACGCGAGTAAACAGTCTCCCTGTGACCACGGACCCTGTAAAGGGTTCGAAACGTCAGGATAATATAAAAAAACTATGTAAATAGTAAATTAAACGCGAGTTAATCCGAAAAAAAGTGTTTCATTCCACTATAGAAAGTTTAAAATCGCAAACTCAGTTAAATAAACGTTCTTTTTTAATGTTTTCAACAAACTATTTAGATCCCTGTATGTTACTTTAGCATGAAAAGTTTAATTGAAATTGGCTTAATGGTTTTTAAAAATTTCAACTTGGAAATTTGTATGGGAATCCGAAATGCGTAAACCATCTTAATTGCGTTTATCTAATACTGCACACTCACTTATTAGCTGGTATTTGGCTTCAGAGGTGACCCGCAGCGTAGTCTGCTGCACTCCCTTCCACTCGCACCAATTCTTCTCAGCATCCTCGCCTTTCGAATGTTCTCTTTCCCACATCTGAAAGTTTATAATAAAGTCAGTAATTTTTTAGCCTATCACCCATTCTAGATGTATTTTTTTGGCTGTGAAGAAGAATGTGCGCAAAGAAACTCTACAGCTTTATAGAAAACTAACAAAATTTACAAAAGTTAAAAAAAATCATTTTCAAATGAGTCAAATTACGCAATGAATATGAAATGAACTTAGTAAGAGTGAGCATTCGCCAAGTATCTGTAAACTCGTCTACAAAATACTATTGACAACGCTAATAGAATCGACATCTAGGGGGCGGATCCGGATCAAGCTGGTTCGGAGCGAAGACTTGATTTGAATGATGGAGGCTTCTTTGGCCAACAGTGAGACCGCATATAGGCTGTAGTTTTAAAAAGGGAGAGTTGGGCTTCCGGTACTTTCACCGGACGTAACACAACAGCCACGAGAGCCGTTGTTTTTTTTTCATTAAAAACTTGAAATAATCGTGGGCGTACAACTTAAATCATACCTTTGGCAGCCTTGGGACGATCCCACCCACTGGGCCCCACTCCCCTTTGCAATTTTAAAAAAAACAATGAATTAACATGTGCTTATTTTGTAAACTATGAGTCCTATCAACATACACCCAAATACAATATTGTAGATAATTAAATGAAAAATATATTGTTCTTTGACAGTTTTTACGTAGCTTTAACCATTTTCATGATAGATAAAAAAAAACACGATTAGGGACATAAAAGGTGGGGGGAGGGAGAGCAATCATTTCCCCGACGTGTTTCAATATCGATATTGAAGTACATATTATATAAAAGCTGCATTCCTGCCAATTTTGGATCTTCTTCCGAATGGGACCGTAAAATTGATTTTTGTTAGGACAAGGAGCCGTACTATATTTGAAACATGCGTGAGTTTATGTATGTATGTATGTAATTCCCTCACCTGGAACGCATTGAGCATAGCCACATGATCTGAAGCTCGTTCGCCCGCTAAAGCGCGCTGGTGCGCCGACAGCCGGCGGCGGCCCTCCAGCACAAATATCTCCGGGAACGTGGTGGAGTTGGCCGCCATTGTGGTAAGAGCGTCGCCCACGCCTAGTACGAAGCCTAGCACCATCATCTTGCCGAGACGGGGCTCTGGGGATAGAATGGGGTTACATCTTGTTATCATCATCACCATCATCATCATCAGCCTATAACCCACCACGCTGGCCCAATGCGGGTTGGTGGGTTTTAACGACTGCCATTTTACGACCACAACCGGGACCAACGGCTTAACGTGCCTTCCGAAGCACGGAAGAGCTCGAGATGTTTTTTTTAATTCATCAGGCGACCCGGCATTCCAAAAGTTACAAGCGAACGTTAAGGGGAGCATCTATACATCACACTAAGCATGCTCACCAAATTTGGTCCAAAACTACAGGCTCGTTACAAAGATAATCGACAAAACATTATCATAATTCACCAATAATACACCCTTTCCAAACCCGTACAGCTGTACTACACGCACACAAAGATAGCCGAACATGCACACTAAACTCAGAGCATACTGAGCTATCTTTTTATTGACGCTTCCGTGCGTGTTAGTAAAGATACAGCATGTTTCATGATGTGCATTATTTTAATTGATTTTGTTTGTTTAAAAACATAACTTTGAAAAATCACTATTAAAGTGGAGCCCATTTTATGTCATTGTATTCAGAATGATGTCTAAATACCGCCCTTAAACGTTTGCTTATTGATTTTGTTAGACCCTGTAGTTATATAAAATCGTGCTGAATATACCGGCTCATTAAAAGAATACTACCGACCCGGGTCTTTCTTGAGTGTCATAAAAGGCGGCTAACGGACTAAAGATTGCACTTACATCCAAATCCAAATCCACGCTGAGCACATGTGCAGTTGTCATTTTGTGAAACGTGGACTGCTTTCAAAATCAAAATATATTTATTTAACAAACTTGCATAATGACACATCTAGATCATCTCACAATTCTGTTGAAATGAGCCGAGAACAGCTTCGTGCCTAATTTAATTTAATTTAGTTATAAGATCCCAAATCCCAACTGTTTTTATAATTTTATAAATGTTGCATGTTATGTTAGCCTTTAAGTAATTGTAGCATTTAGTCGTTATACTAAGAAAGTATTGTTACAAAGAAAGAATCAATGTATACAATTATTGGCTAACCTAATAAATAAAAAAAAATTAATTAATAAGCACTTTGAATCGTCCAAAACATCTTTTTTAAACTACCACCCATTCAGGACGTAATTTTTTAGCTCAGAACCATAACAAGCATAGAAACCACGCTAAAAGACGAGCTAGACAACAGCTATCTTACTCATATGACTTCATTTAATTCTGTAACGAGAGTGAATGAAACCTCTAATCCACATTCGTTTCTATTTTTTCTAGGTTGTCACAAGGTAAATGTCAAACGGATGTAATTGGATGTCTTTATAACACCATCAGATTAAATGTGTCGTTATTTTCTTTTTGTTGCTGTGTTAATAAAGTGGCAACCTAACTTGGTTACATTATAATGACGGATTATTTTCACGCTAAGTTGTAGCTCCTCTCAGATAAATTTAATTATTTGCAAGGTATTCTTCCGAAGAAACTTATAAACTAGCCATAGCATTGTTAGTGATGTTTATGCGTTACGCGTGACAAAATGTCTTGTGTGATTGAGGGCTGTAAATCCCTTATAATAAGAAAAGAAAATAATCAAGAGACATTATCCCTTTATCGGTGAGCTTAGACTGTTTTCGTTTTACCTAAACATAATTAATGGCATGAATCTATTAAAACACACTAATAGTTTGTCTAAATAGTCATCGTGTCCAGTTCTGTGCTGATATAAGGCATTTATCAATGAAATTTTGTTCAAATGTTGAAGGTTATGTTTTTTCGCCTAGTGACGAGCATTTCTATATCCATAAATCAGTATTTTGTGTAAGTGGTTGGCACATCTATCTTTAAGTTATGATATTTGTTTACGCCTCATTTACAACTTGTTTTAATTTTAACATGATATTAATAATTTATAACTTTAAAAGTAACTACCTACCTATTGATAATTTAAAAAATATACATAATTGAATGGTCTTCTTGATTACTACTACTACCATTTATCTGCATTTTCACTAATTTTAAAAGTTCTACATTTTGGTTACAGGTTTCCAAAAAATGATGATATAAATAAAGAATGGCTACGGCCGGCATGTAAGAAGACTAAATTGGATATGGAATAAATGCAGTCATATATGTTCCAAACATTTTACGATCAATCAATCATGAACAATGTCTGCGACACATTTGTACCAACAAGCATTTTGAGCAATGTTGTTAATCATTCTCTAGAACAAAGTTTCGATGACAATCACAGAATCCTATTGATAAAAGCCGTAACTAAGTTATATTTGACAATACGAATACCAAACTTTTAAACCAAAACCTTCTTATTTAAGAGGCAGTGATTCAATAAAAATCTTTTAAATATTGTGACGCGCGCGCGCCGCCTACAGTTAGTCTTAGGTAGATTCGTTGCTATGCGACCACCCGAAGGCCGCTCGTTGCTATGCGACCGCGCAGCCGTTCGTGAACTCTCGGCCGCGCTCGGAAAACTTCGCGGGGCTACGCCTGCCTGACGCGCGACGCCGCGGGCGCCAGCAGCCGGCCGCCAGATGTTGACGAGAACGGTTATCTCTTTGCTCGGCAATCCGCAATTCTAATACTTCCGTGACCCACGTTTTACTTAATGTAACAATGTGAATGTGATTTAAGTACTTACCTATTTACTGTAAAGTTTTATGCAATAAAAGTGTTAACCAACTTTATACTGGCTGCCCAACTGAAGGCCGAACATTATAGGTACCTAACGAACATCGCGAGTGACCTAAGTACCTACATACCGGAGTGTTAGTGCGCGTTCTTGTTACTATGCCGTTAAACAAGAGATACCGGCGATACGCAGGAGACGAGATACCCAGTGACGACGCTAGCGAACATGAAGAGTTCGACACACCGGCGGAGCAGCGCGCCCAAGGCGCCCCCGCCCCCGCCTCGAGCCCCGCCGCGGCCACGGCCACGGGCGTGGCCGGAGCGGCGTTGCCGCAGCAGCAAGTCTCCGAGTCGTTCCTGGTCAACATCATGCACAGCTTCGCCAGGATGCAGGAGGAGTCGAACCGAACCCTGGTGGAAACCCTGCGGTCGCTTCCATACGGCGCACCCTGGAACCCGCCAGCTTCGACACCATCGCCGAACGCCAGCGCGCCCGGAGACAACAACCTCGCGGCCAGCAGGGGCAACTTCTCCAAGTGCACCGCACGGTTCGACGGGAGCTCGCGCGACGCGGAGGTGCTAGAGGCGTTCGTCGACGCTGTGCAGGTATTCAAGGAGTGCGCGGACGTAAGCGACGAGCATGCGCTGCGCGGCCTGCCCATGTTGCTGGAAGGCGACGCCGCCGTGTGGTGGCGCGGCGCGCGCTCATCCGCCGGCACCTGGACGGACGCCCTGGCGCGCCTACGCGCCATGGACGGAGTGCAGAAACCGGCTCATAAGATTTTACGTGAAATCTTTTCCCGCGAACAATACGATTCGGAAAGAGCCGAAGTGTTCATTTGTAAAGTGCGTTCGTTAATTTCTAAGTTACCGTACGATGTACCTACTTGTTTACAAATCGACATGATGTATAGTTTATTACACCGCCGCGTTAGGAAACGTTTACCTAGAGAGATAATTTGTGATGTTGATAGTTTCGTAGAGAAAGCGAGGGTCATCGAAGACGAGATTCGTGAAGTCAAATGTCCCATATCGTCCGCGTCCGCGTCGACGGCGGAGGCCACGCCCTTACCACATAATAGTTCGCGATTATCCCGATCTAGCAACAAGGTCGGGAATGAGCGCGACTTCGACATCGAATCGTCCGATCGCGATCGTAAAGTCGTAGCAACCGAGTGTGGCCCTACCACCGGCAGCGGTCCGAAAATCACAAACTCGAACGAAAACTCGAAACGTGACAAGCGCGTTCGTTGTTCGTTTTGCAAGTTTTACGGGCATAGTTTAGCGGAATGTCGTAATAAAAATAATAAATCTGCTTCGTGTCCTATGTCCAGCGGCACCGAAAGCGCGCCCAACCCGATACGTTGCTATGGATGCGGCCAACCCGGAATAGTGAGGTCGAAATGTGAAAATAGCCAAGGTAAAAATTTACCAGCGAAGTCGTACGATTTTAACGTTGTTGTGACCAACTGTGACACCGCACACACTACGTGCGTGGCGTCGTCACCGTCAGTTTCGGTTACAATCGCGAGTAGGGTAGGTGTGGCTATCGTGGACACTGGGGCATCGTGTAGTATTGCTAGCCCAATGTTGTACTTTATTTTATTATCGGATGGAGTGCAGTTTAAGGAGACTGAACGTACTATTGGACTTGCGGACGGGTCCCGTCAACGTAAAACAGTGTTAATCGCGACCGTACCGGTACTTATAGAAAGTAGGCAAGTAAATACCGAATTTGTGGTGTTGCCCGGCGAGAATACGCGTACACTGTTGGGACACAATTTTATTGTCAATGCTGGGGTCACGTTGGACTTAGCCCAGGAGGCATAGTATTTTTCGGATAGCCCCGAGCAAATATTTTCTTTTGTGCGATCAGCTGTTCTTAATAATGCAGAGCTGATGCAAGCGGATATCTCGGGTGTCTCCCTGCGCGACGACGAGGGTACGACGCTGCCACCGGAGCACAGAGACGCGCTCGACGCCTGTCTTCGCCGCAGGGTGTTTCAGTTTGCCACGGAAGGTCCTCCCACCGATTTTATCACCCACAAGATAAAGGTTAGTGATGATCAGGAGGATCCCTCGCCTCGCCGCCTTACAGGTTATCTCCACCGAAGAGGGAGGCGTTGGAGAAAGAGCTGCAGAAGCTGATCAGCGCCGACGTGATCGAGGAGTGTGAGTCTCCGTGGGCCTCCAACGTTGTCCTGGTTAGTAAGAAGGATGGGGGCTACAGGCTGTGCGTCGACTACCGGAAACTCAACGCAGTTACGGAGCCTGATCGCTACCCGCTGCCCAGAATCGAAGACATACTTCACGCGGCGAAGACCTCCAAGTACATGACCACATTAGACCTTCGATCTGGTTATTTTCAGGTGAGTCTTGACCAGCACAGGGACCTCACCGCGTTTACGACGCCATTGGGCACGTATAGGTTCAAGCGCATGCCTATGGGCCTCCGTAATTCAGGAGCTACCTTCCAGAGGCTGATCGACCGGTTTAGATCTAATTTACCAGGCGTAACCTTGGTAGCCTATTTAGATGACCTCCTGGTGTTGTCTGAGGAGTCTTTCGAGAAACATCTCATAGATTTGGAGAATGTGTTCAATCGCCTGGCAATGTTCAACTTGCGGGTGAATCGGGAGAAGAGCAACTTCGCAAGAGAGTCCGTGAAATTTCTTGGCCATGTTATTGTACCAGGTGGCAACCATGTAGACCCGGAGAAGACGTCCGCGATAGCTGACATGCCTCCTCCTCAGAACGTGAAACATCTCAAATGTTTTCTACAAACTTCGAGTTGGTTCAGGCGCTTCGTGCCTGGGTACGCAGACATCAGCCAGCCTCTAACTTCTCTGCTTCGGAAAGAGGTAAGCTGGAAGTGGGGAGCCGAACAGCAGGAAGCTTTCGAGCAGATCAAGATCCACTTGGTTTCAGCGCCGATCCTGCGTCAGGCTGACGAGACGAAGCCATTCGTCCTCAGGACTGACAGCAGTGGATACGCTCTGGGGGCAGCTTTGCTGCAGGGGGAGGGCTTTGACGAGCGACCCGTGGAGTACACTAGTCGCCTACTCACTGCAGCCGAGAAGAATTACAACACGACGGAAAGGGAAGCACTAGCCGTCGTGTGGGCGGTGTCTAATTTCCGTGGGTACATCGATGGAGCAGAGGTTATAGTGAGGTCTGACCATCAGCCACTAAGGTGGCTCATGAGTCTAAAGTCGCCTAGTGGTCGGCTTGCTAGATGGGCTCTCTGTCTTCAGGAATATAACCTAAAGATAAAGTACACACCAGGTAAGGCAAATGTCATCGCCGACACACTTTCGCGCCCCGTGTGCACCGCAGAGGCGGATTGTGAGCTGTGCTTCACCGTGGTAAACTTACCTTCACGCAGCCCCAAAATATCCGGCAGAACCAGCTCCAAGATCCCGAGGTACATAAGATCGTCGAAGCCATAGAATCCGACGATCCATTCAGGGGGAGAGCATGGGCGGATAAAGGGTACGTTCTGGCGGACGGAGTCTTATACCGTTACGGCCCAGAAAATGAAGAAAACGATGACGCGAGTTTGGTGGTGCCTGAACACGAGCGAGAAGCCGTGATGGTCGAATATCACGATGCACCTACGGCCGGTCATTTCGGAGCAGAACGTACACTCCACCGTCTGATAGGTAAGTATTATTGGCCCGGGATGAGGACGTATGTTACCCAATATATAAAGAACTGCGCGACTTGTCAGCGGTACAAAGCCGACACGCGCAAGCCGGCAGGGTTGCTTCAGGTACCAGCCACGGCCCGCAGATTTGAAGTCCTAGCCGTAGACTTGTTTGGACCGTTACCAGAAACGTCCGCCGGCAACAAGTGGATCCTCATTATAGAGGATACCTGCACCAGGTGGGTGGAAATGTTTGCTCTGGCCTCTGCCACTGGCGAGGAGTGCGCCAAGACCTTGGTGAATGAGGTCTTCTTACGCTACGGAGTTCCCAGGAGGTTAATCAGCGATAATGGTGTCCAATTCGTAAGCGAGGTCATGCAACAGACATGCCACGTCATGGGCATCAAACAGGCGTTGACCTCATACTACCACCCGGAGTCCAACCCAGTTGAGCGCAAAAATCGCGACCTAAAGCCGCAGCTTGCGATCCTGGTAGGTAGAGATCATAGTTCCTGGGATGTTCATCTCTCCGCAGTCCGGTTCGCCATGAATTCCGCAGTTACGTCGAGTACAGGTCATTCTCCCGCTTACCTGAACTTCGGGCGAGAGATTCGCGCGCCCGCTGACGTCTTGACTGACATGCGAGCGGTAGTCCAGAATGACAATGTTGTCGCTGCAATAACACCGTTCTTAAGGACGCTGTCCGACGTGCTCATCGATGCACGTGACGTGCACGAAAAGGCTCAGACAGCCCAAAAGAAGTATGCTGATGAGAACCGTCGCCCGGCGCCGGATTATAAGGTAGGTGACCTTGTGATGCTCAAAACTCAAGGCTCTAACGACACCAACAAGGGGCAGACGCCCAAGTTTATTCCCCGCCGCGATGGTCCGTACCGCATCAGCGAAGTAGTTGGTCCCACAACTTACGGTCTAGAGCGTATTAGTGATGGCATATTACTCGGTAAATACCATGCCTCCCTACTGACCCCGTTCGTAGGACGTATCCAATCTCCTGTGCAGGAAAAACGTAAGAGGGGGAGACCTCGCAAGGCTAACCCGGCTCCGAGGCCGTAAAGCCTGGGTTAGAGGGGGAGGATGTGACGCACGCGCGCCGCCTACAGTTAGTCTTAGGTAGATTCGTTGCTATGCGACCACCCGAAGGCCGCTCGTTGCTATGCGACCGCGCAGCCGTTCGTGAACACTCGGCCGCGCTCGGAAAACTTCGCGGGGCTACGCCTGCCTGACGCGCGACGCCGCGGGCGCCAGCAGCCGGCCGCCAGATGTTGACGAGAACGGTTATCTCTTTGCTCGGCAATCCGCAATTCTAATACTTCCGTGACCCACGTTTTACTTAATGTAACAATGTGAATGTGATTTAAGTACTTACCTATTTACTGTAAAGTTTTATGCAATAAAAGTGTTAACCAACTTTATAATATTTATTTACAAGTTTTTTATTTCCTTAATAATCCTTCATATTTATATTTTCCTGTACAGTTTCCAGATGTACTTTCAAAGCAAAAAGTTCAATATCCATCTAGTTAATTTGACAGATAAGGGTGGGCCGATGTGACACTGACTGTACACTGCTTTTCGTTGATAACTCGCAAAACTTGTTGAATTCAAAAGTGATCACTTTTACCGTTAACAATTTTTTGGCCTAACAATAGAACGAAAAGTTGTGTACACACGGCCACTGATCGACCTACCCAAATCCGTCAAAATATTCCAATCGATATTGAACTCTACTCGATTGATATTAAGATGAATTTTACATACAAGGATATAGATGTGACGCTGGCTGTACAGATAGCGTCATATCGCCCTAGCCCTACCCTACCTACTCTGTGACCTACTAATCTGTGAAATACCTGCAACCGAATCTCAACGTCATAGAGTTCAATATCGATTTGGATATTTTAACAGATTTAGGTAAGTGATCTGACGCAGCTGTATCTACAGTGATTCAATATAATATTGTAGGTGTTTTTCTTGTGCACCATAACATAGTTTTTTGAAAATTTGTCTGATTTAGTTTATATCGTTTCCAAAGCAAGCGAAAAAGCCGACAATGACCGAATTATTATGTTAGCGGATAGAGCAGTGGACCGGCAATCCAAAGGTCGTGGGTTCGAATCCCACTCGAGCTTCCTGAGACTGGTTGATTTTTTTCTAGTAAACATTTTATCCGTTATCTATATAGCATTGTGAATACAAAATTTCAATAATAAAGATATTTATAAGCAATTACGTCTTTATCGATTGTTAAATACTTGCAATAGTATTTCTTTCGAATGTGAGGGTAGACTTCACAGTGACGTAATACCGCTGGCTTGCAGCGTTATCAAACTACTAGGAAAAATTCAACGAGTCTTCTGGGGTCTCGGTAGCTCAGCGGTTAGAGCAGTGGACCGGCAATCCAAAGGTCGTGGGTTCGAATCCCACTCGAGCTTCCTGAGACTGGTTGATTTTTTTCTAGTAAACATTTTATCCGTTATGAATGCAAAATTTCAATAATAAAGATATTATGTTAGCGTCGGAGGACAGGATTTGTATCGCTCTCCATACACTTCTGTTATTCTGTATCATTTTCTCGTGGAAGTGCATTTTGTGAGTAATGTAGTGCGTGTAGTGAAACGCAACGAAATATACAGAATGACAATAGTGCATGGAAAGCAATACAAATTCTCTCTTCTCGATGCTAACATAATACTTCGGTCATTGTCGGCTTTTTCGCCTGCCCTGGAAACGTACTATATTAACAAAATGAACTAAATTGACGGCGCGCTTATCCTTCGCCTTCATATTTATTTACATGTTCAATATTTAGTTTTATTTTTGTCGATATAAAATGCCGAGAAATGACGTCCCTAGTGTGGAATAAACTAGTGACCACCTACACAAATTAGGACAAGTCAAACATTCTCCATCTCTTTCTAACTCATTAGCATGACTCGTAAGAAGAAGAAGAAGGATGAATGTATGCTTGCTATTTTAGCGTGGTTTCTATGCTTTAGTTATTGTTCTGAGTTTTTTAGCTGTGGAGATGACAGCTGCTGACATTTCTATTGCTTCATTTACTCTCATAACATTCTTCCCACAAGCTCGTTAATTTAGGGTACTCTCGACCAGAACATTTTCGAGAACAAGTCTTCTTTCTATCCCTCTTATTGTCTATCACGAATACTACTACGGTCTTATTGATAAACATTGACTAAGGCAAGAGTAACTTTACTCCAAGTATTAAGTCAGTGTTAACAAATTACACTATTAATAAACATGGGGCAATGAATGAGTACACTAATCCGACTGTACTCTCGGAGTAAAGGTTAAACCTCGGCGACAACTGTATAATGAACGACAGAGTAAAGGTGGAGTAGTGTCAATACGGCGTAGTTTTGAATTTTTATTGTGTCTGTTGTTAATGAGCTGAGCTCTTATATCACTCACCGATGGGCAGCTTCGCTAGTATAGCTCCAAGTGGCGTAAGGGCGTCGTTGCTGGCGGCGTCGAGGCATCCCAACTCGCGCAATAGGGCTTCGGCCTCGATCACCGCGTCCAGCGGCGGCGGCTCCGGCGCCTTCGATAGGAAGTGGCCGATCGCGCCGAGACGCAGCAGCTTGATGCTAAGAAACAAATTAATAAGTTAGAAAGGTTTAGTTTAAGACACACAATTTAGATACAAACTTAAAAATTGGCTGGTCGAAAATTATGGTTTCTACAGTTTGGACGAATATTTTGACAGAAAGATTTGACATTTAATTATATCACTTTTTTTTAAATTATTTACCTACTATACAATTGTTCATTATTCAATCAATTCTAATTTATTCAGTGATTATGTAGCTTATTATTATCGATGGTTGTTTATTGCATACCCTGCCCGGGTGAATGTGTATCGCACTCCATAATGTATTATGTCAACTTCAATGTACCTCATTCTAGCGAAATAAATATTCTTATTCTTGTAGGTACCGCTAAACATTTTATGGAAATCATATTTATGAAACTCACAGATGTGAAGGTGGAGTAAAGGATGAGGTTGTACTAAAGATTATCGATTAGTCGACGTGTAACTGTGTGAGAGGAGGACCTCGGCGTGCCGCATTAATTTTGCGTTTCTGGCGTTGAGCGTGCAAATCAGATCAATGAGGTGACGGTTATGGTGAATGATTCCCCCATCTTGTGATGGTCAATCAAGATGCCTCAGGAATCTTGACCAATCGCTGGCCTCATGGCGTCTGAACGTCCCAACCTTAGTCGGGCTTAACCTTAGTCTGCCGGGCCATGTGAGAGAAGGGCAGGAGATTTTAGTGGGTATGCACTCTGTTTTGTGAATCTCTCTCTACATAATTTCCCCGGGCGCAGTGGCATAATTAATGCTGTATCTCCTGTATGAAAAAAGGTCCCAGTAAGATAAGATAAGATACCTCAAGGCCAACTCGTGCAGCGGCGTCCTAAACATCTCGCCGATCTGGTGCTCATCGAGGCGATCAAAGCACGCTTTAAAGCAAACCCTTCACTCTGTTACTGTTACTGGCTCCACCAAGATAAGATAAGATACTAAGGCCAGCTCGTGCAGCAGCGTCCTGAACATCTCGGCAGTCTGGTGCTCGTCGAGGCGATCGAAACGCGCTTTGGTGCACAGCGTGAAGCAAACCCTTCACTCTGTTACTGTTATTGGCTCCACCAAGATACGATGAATAATATTATGAAAGAGGTCCAACAGCAAAACTCTAGACTTTATTTGATTATATAATTACTTAGAAAAAATCACATGGAGCTTCACAAAAGACAAAATGGAGAGAGAGCGAGTCGATAACAACAGTGCAAGACGTTTATTTGGCAGCACAGTAGCGCCATCTAGTTAATATTATGTTACAATATCGATAAAACAGTTTTAAATTAAACAATACTATTTTTCTTATTTACCATAGGATAAGATGAGATACCTCAAGGCCAGCTCGTGCAGCGGCGTCCTGAACATCTCGGCGGTCTGGTGCTCGTCGAGGCGATCGAAACGCGCTTTGGTGCACAGCGTGAAGCAAACCTTTCACTCTGTTACTGTTACTAGCTCCACCAAGATAAGATAAGATACCTCAAGGCCAGCTCGTGCAGCGGCGTCCTGAACATCTCGGCGGTCTGGTGCTCGTCGAGGCGATCGAAACGCGCTTTGGTGCACAGCGTGAAACACACGCCCGCGCGCACGCGACCCGCGCGTCCCTTACGCTGTTACAAAATACAGGTCGATTAGTAGGTAATTGGTATTTATTTATTTAAACTTCATTGCCTAAATCTTCGATCAACAATATCAACTAGATAACGCGTCACGTACAAAATAAATTCTGTCCACGTGAATACATACTTTTTCAAAGCAATAAATTACTCCTGTCACTTAAAAATTAAAAGAAGTCAATAACATTTAGTGGTGAAATCAATAAGGGGCAACAAATAAATTACTTTTTCTTGTTATGCCTTGCGAGAAAATAAGAGCTCACTTTTCATGTGCGCTCTTATTTACCGAGACACATTTTTAGCGCCGACCTGACATCTAGTTGTATTGTTGATCGAAGGCCTAAATACAGAAAACGGGGGACTAAATGTCATAAGGCATTCTCTAAACAGTCAACCAGTGAAAATTTACATTTTTTTTTGGAGGCGGGGACATAATTTAGGGAATAACAATCAATTTAATGGTATATAATACCACAACGGTAAACTAAAATATTAGAACTAAAAAAAATAAAATATGAATTTTATTTGCAATAAAACGTCATATTGGTGCACATAAAACTGTTTATTAACTTAAACATTTTTAAAACATATTAAAATCTATCAGAACATTGTCCATTGTAACGTTGCACTTTTCTGTCATATATAAAATGTATGTATTTAATATAATAAAATCACTGTTACCTTATCTACAATAACTATTTACATTTTACGTATTTATTAATATTAGTATTTATTTAATAGCATAAAACCTCATTTCATACACACTCCTTAAATATAACATAAACCACTTTCTCTTCAACCTCTTTTCAATATAACTAATCTATAGAACTCCCCATATCAATATTTATTCTTTGGTCTCCTTCACACCTCTACCATAAACCATTTTCTATCTCTCTCATTTTCATTCGCGCCACTTTTCGCGCTATATTTCTAGGGTTATAGAATTTTCGCGCTTCCGCGCAGCGTAAAGGGACTTTGTGCAAATTTCGTATTACACAAAGGCGATTTTTGATAGGTTTTCATTTTAATAATGCAAACCTATATTTTCCATGCTTAGTATGCATGTTATAATTTTTTAATGATCTTGGTAAGTTAAAATCATATTGTAGCTTAACTTTCTTGTTAAATTCGAACTTATTTTTCATGTCATGTATTCCTTCCAGATTTCTATTGGTTGATGCCTACCTATGAAATATTTATAAAATTGCATAGAATAGTTATTTGTTCGTTGAAAACAGTCGAGAAGGAATTTCGCATTTGAAAGGGTACGTATTATACTTTGGTTATACTTTATCAAAGTATGTACCTATATATTAGAGAAGCGGTTTTATCAGAGTTGTGAATAGGTTGTTAATTTTGTTATTTTCCTTATCTCCAGGCGGGCTAAGGAGGGAACTAAGAAATTACCTACTTAGACGAATTAACTAACTACGATCGACGATCTACAGATCTACATAGTCGGTATTACTACGTCTACTCTTTTCCTTTGCACCTTTGGCGGGGATTATTTAAATGGCCAGCACCTAACTACGTTTTGCCCTGGTTTCGTTCGTGCTCTATCTACTCTTGCAACACCTCCAAGTAAGATTGTTCTGTGTTTCTACTGGTGTTGGTGTAAATAAGACATTTAGAGTGACTTTTTATTTTCAATTTCTTGCCATCATAATTATAATACTATTTTATTGTGACACGTCTAATTTAAAGGAGCAAAAGAATAGCGCACACGCATATATGTTCTACCGATTGTTTATTTATATTTACTTGTAGGTACCTATTTCTAATTGTTGTCATTGTCCTGTTTTTAGTTTAACAAATATATTTTATTATTTTTTCTCATAATTAGTTTTTTATTTTATCTGATCACATGTCCCTGCATATTAGCCGGGCCAGGGAACAGTGAGACAGTTGGCGCCCAACTCAGTGGCCTATTCTTTTGCTTCTTCTTACCTACGTGTGGTTTTAAATGAACATAGTATTTTTCATTGTTTGATATTCGCATTCATTGTAGTTTTCTAATTTTTGTAATATTTTTTATGATTTGAACTGATAGGCAAAGGAACAAAGTGCCATACAGTCTTACAGCATACAGCCTTGTTATTTTTGCCAATTGTTTTTTTTTGTAAATTGATGTTTTTTGGTATTTGATTCCTTACTGGCAAAGGAACGAAGTTGATTACAGCCTTTGTTTTTATTTTATCTAACAAAGGTTTATATCTTGATTTTATTTTTGAATTACATAAAAAATATTTTAGGTTAAGTTATTTTTATTGCTTTGATAGTTTGAAGTTTTTTTTGTGTAATATTAATAATTTAAGGTTGTAATTTGCTTCTTTAAATATGGACTTGTCTAAGGTATATTTACATTCTTTATTAAAAGACGAACTTATTTATGAAGTGGAAATTCGCGCAGAAAGCCCCGAATTTACGGTAAATAATTTAAAAAGCCAATTAATTAAGTTATGCAGTAACATTTCACCGGACGAAATTACTGTAGGTGAATTAAGTTCAGATATTGAATTACCCTTAATTAGTAGTAAGTTGTCTGAATTGGAAACAAAGTTAAAAGATTTTAAAAGTACGGGAAATAAGAATTTTTTAACACGCGCTAGAGCTTTGTTTTGCCATTTATACCATAGGATGGAGCGTATGGTTTTGATGGATGGTGATGAAGATAAGAAGAGAGAGCTTCAACGAAACATGCTGTCTTTAAAGGGTAGGTTGGAAAATAAGCAGGTAGGTGATAAAGTTAACTCCCTATCTAGCGCCTCTGCCGAACCTAAAGAATCATTGCCTACATGTTCATGCTCTAGCGACGTTAATAAATGGAAGATAAGTTTTGATGGACGAGGCAACCCACTTCATTTTCTAGAAAGGGTGGAAGAGTTAGCCGAGGCTCATTTCGTTTCTAAAACTAAATTATTTACTTCTGCTGTTTTTTTATTTACTGGTTTGGCATTAACTTGGTTCCGTGGTATTAAAAATCAAGTTTCATCTTGGGCTGAACTGCGTGCTCTGTTGGTTGATGAATTTGAGCCAGTTGATTATGAATATAGGCTATTAGGCGAAATTCGATCTCGTACGCAGGGTAGGGATGAACCGGTACATACAGGGTATGAAAAGAAGCTTAACGAAGCCGTAATATACACATAGTGTACAGTCGAACCAACTGAATCATGACCCACTTCGCCGATCATACCTTTAAAATCATAAATGTAGTTAGGTTTCTTCGCTTTTATTCATGTTGCACTTAGTACGTTTTAAATATGAATAAAAATGCGTCATTACGGGTCAGAGATGTATGCAATTTTAACCTTTGTTATCACTGCACTAGATATGCTTTAGACAAAGCAGTCTTATTTTGAATTTCTATTAAGATGTCATTCATACATAATCCAAACTCTTTTCACTACGGAGAAAAGGTATTTTAGTTTTAAAAATAAAGTGACGTTGCGTCTGATGTCAAGTTGTAGTCTGTCTGAAAAAATTGAAACAATAATTGAATTGAATTTGATTGAATTAAAACAAATCGTATAATGACAATTTGGCAGAACAAAAAGCTCGAATAGTAGTGCTCAGTGAACAAGGCTCCAGCATTCGGGATATATCACGAGAGTTCAATATAAGTCGGCACACAGTCAGAACCTGGATCAGAAGGCACGCTGAAGATGGTACCCTTGAAGACAGACGACGATATAATCATAGCGTTCGTCGGATCACGAACCAACAGAGAACGGAAATGCAACACCATTACGAAGAACATCCTTTTACTGATACCCGGTATTTTGCGGCACGTTACGACGTACTCGTATGTCTACAAACAATAAGAAATAATTTGCACCGCACTGGGCTGCATTACAGGCATTATGCATTATGCTAAGAAAGCTCACTTAACGGATGCACACAAAATTGAGAGATTAAATTTTGCACGTAATTACTAACCGCCGTACTCAGAGACGTCAATTAAGTTTAATGACAATTAAATGTCTTTCCTTCTCTATTTATCACTATACATACGAAAGTGACAGCAAGAGACTTAATTGTCATTAAAACTTAATTGACGTCTCTGAGTACGGCGGTTAGACTTCGACTGGACAAACACCATCTTTACAGACGAAAAATCGTTTTGCTCTTCTCAATATGGTCGCTTAACTTTGTGGCGTTACGATAACACTTGATACACAGAGGATCACATAGTGCCCAACCAATTATCTGGCCGAATTTCAGCTAACATGTAGGCCTGGATGGATGCTGGAAGTGTAGGCGAACTTGTTCAAATTTATCCTCGTCAAAATGCTAAGAACTATGTCGATTTATTGGAAGAATCAATGTTACCGACTTTGCGAACAGTTTACCCGCGTGCAGTGCCAGTATTCTCCTACGTTCATGATAACAGTTATTGACAGTTACTGTCCAGTGCATACTGCCAGAATTATCTCCAATTGGTTTACCCAACATGAAGCTCAAACCCACAATTTATTTATAAAGTTATTTTCTAGTTTTTCATTTTACCAAGTGAATGCCATTTTTTTTAAACTTAATAAAACCTATTGATGATATTTATAAAATAAAGTTTATAATTCTTCAACTTTACTATTTTATTATATTGTGACCACGACATGTTGCAAATGTGATTTTATAAAGTAACTGGGCCCGTTACAGACTGGGGTTGTAAAGCGGTAAAATTACCCCGCTAAAATACGGTAATATTCGGTAAAAAACATTTTAAACGTATTCATACCCACTAGGCCACTAACTACTATTACGATTACACTATTGTTACGAAAGTGAGTATGTTTGTGTAAATGTCTTTACTCTTTAACAAATAAATGTATTGAATGAGATTTGACAGAAATATGGATGAATTCAAGTCAACTGATCGCCGTTTGTTCAGTCCTCAGAACAATAACTAAATATTGTTCTTAGGTTCAGTCGCTCACCGTCACCGACAGCGGAACGGCAAGAGCGCTTATCGCCGCACAACACAGCACAATATGGTCAATTGCACTAATCGGCAACGTCGCATGATGGTTTTCATATTTGCCTTGTCAGCTGTCAGTGTCTTATAAAATGATAACAGGTTCGTTACATGCGTTACATGTAATGTATGTTCAAGCTAATTTCAACCTACTCGTATTAGAATGACTGTAGGAAAATGACCTTAAGGTGGGTCATGATTCAATTTGGTCGACTGTACATCAAACTAAGAAACATTCAGTAAAAATAATTGCTGGGAAATTACTTTAATTTTTAGGTATTAAAAAACGGGTGTTTTCTAAGACACGCAATGAAACGCGTGCAACAAAGTGTGCATGGTTGTGTGTTACGGGACGAGAGAGAAGTCAATAGGCGTATGAGTGGGATAAAAAGCGCGCGCCATGTCTGTACCATACCACGCACCCTGCGCGGTCATGTCGTTTATTCATGAACTCATTGTTTTCGCTTCATGATTGTTTGTAGAAAATTTTTGTTTAAGTCTAGGCTAGTCTACCTACTTACCTACTCTCCATCGATGTCATCAAGGGACCTTTCGACACTGACGAGCTGCGGCTTAAACTGCCGACCTCCCACGTGTAGGCATAAGCGCGCCCGTTCCAGATTTTCCTGGTGGACCAACTCCAGGATTCCTTCTCGGAGAGACCGCTGCTTAAGCTCTTCGAAAACGGTGACAATTTTTTGATGCATCTCATCAGCTGTTTGGCAAGGGCGGTCAAAAACCCTGTCTTTGACGTAGCCCCACAAAAAAAATCCAGGGGGGTTAAATCCGGCGATCGTGGAGGCCATTCATGAGGCCCATACCGCCCAATCCAATGGTCGCCGAATAGCTCCGTAAGCCGCTCGCGGACCGGCCTCACGATATGTGGGGGTGCGCCATCATGCTGGAACCAAGTTACTTGCAGCTGTGCCAGTGACATATCGTCGAGAGTATCCGCTAAATAATTGTTTATCAATTCTAGATACGCAGAACCGTCCATTCTTGGTGGTAAGAAGACGGGTCCTAGAATCTGGTTACGGAATATACCTGCCCAAACATTGTGTTTCCAGCGAGTCTGAAATCCAGTCTCTTGCATCTGGTGTGGGTTTTGTGAGCACCAATAATGGGCGTTTCAGCGGTTTCACATTCCGTTATTGGTGAACGTGCACTCGTCGGTAAAAATAATGTTTTCCACAAACCGACGGCTCTGGCCTAGGACCCACGCACAATAAGCCATTCGACGTTGCCTGTCTCCTGGCACAATCGCATGAACCCTGTGAATTTTATAGGGTCGTTGCCTGTCTCTCGTGAGCACTTTGTGGACCGTGTTATACGACACTACATGTCGTGCGCGATGGCCATGGCGTCTCCTTAAAACTTTTGCTGCCGTTCGCGTTCCAAGGCGTGGATTTTCGCGCACCACGTCCAAAATTGCTTGTTCTGTCGCTAAACGTATTGGCCTGCCACCTCCCTCTAAAACCGGCATTATCGGCTGATTGTCCAGCAGGCGCTGTACAGCCCGAGTAAAAACTCGCGGGTCGCGAGGCTGAACTGCGGTTGGGTGTTCAATCCCGTAAAGTCTAAGTGCCTCGGAGGCATTTCCATGGGCCATGCCGTAACACAGCACCATATTAACGTATTCGCGAACACTAAATGCATGGAAAGGCATCTTTCACAGAAAATACGCAAACACACACACACACACACACACACACACACACACCCGAACTACACAACCACGAACCACAACGCGAAGAGAAGAGATGAAATAGATGATAGAATCAGTCAAGTTGTCAAACTATGCGCTTTCGATCACAGAAGAAACCGAACTGAAAGAATTTAAAAGCCGGCCTCTATCACTACTAGTAGGTACTCCTTTGACTTATGCCACCCGCCGCGCCGTGGCGGAGGGCGGGGGGTAGGGGGAGGGCGCGCGGAGGCCGCACACCCCTTCAAAAGCAGCGCGCGCGCTAGACGGCTGGGGGCTGGCTAGTCATTCATAGAACTAGGTTGAGCTTCATTCTTTTAGTTTATCATTACAATCAGAACTTCAAATTAGTTTTCCATATTCTGATTGTAATTTCGGAAGTCCTTTATTTTTATTTTAGCAGTGGGATAAACTGGCTATCTCACCTCTAACTAACGAAACACAACAATGAAAAAAACGTTATTGTTATGACACCAGACTTAGTTAAAATGGTGGTAGAGAGCTAGCCAAACGGACTAAGAAGAAGCCGTTGCTGTATAGTGGTTAGCGCTAAGTCCGCCTGGCAAGCTACTACCATCTTACCTAAGGTCTTGCGCAATGTGTTACATCAGTAAGAGATAAGATAGCCAGCCTCTCAGTGGTTGAGGGATCTAGGTGAAGTGCGCTTCTGCCATTTCGTCATTTATCACCCTCCAGGTGAGATGAAAGCCAAGCGCTTCCTCGTTTTTGAATGAATAAATACTCAGCTCCTTCGGAGATCCAAAGTGCGTTATCGTCTTATTCCTTATCGTCACTTACCATCAGGTTGAGATTAAGGCCATGAGATTATAAGGCCTTTCAAATGTACCTACAGAAAAAAATGAAATGAAATGAGAATTTTTCATTTCATTAGTAAATTAAGTACTGTCTTTACTTTATGGTACCTATCATATCGTACCTATTCAATTCAAAAGACTCTTTTTATTTCGTAACGGGTAAGCACTTGGCTTTCATTCATCTCATCAGATGATTGTAGTATTGTACTCTATGCCAGGTGGAAGCGCACTACAACCAAATCCCCGGAAATGACCATTTTACTGACAACTGACGGTACACAAAAATGAAAACGACATAAATTGTTGCTATCGTGCCGGTGGAGAGGCAAATTAATAAATTAAACAAATAAATTATTAAAACTTGTCGCAAAAGAAAAAGTGTTTACAATTGGCGGACTCCATGGTTGTCAATTTATGCATGATTTTAAATAAACATCTTTATTTTTCATACTCCTAGTACAAAGCCTAACGTAGCATTGAACTCCTAGAGAGAAAAAAATAGCAATGCTCACTGTCGTTTAAACAGGAATGTGTTCTCTATCTATGAATGGCACTTGGAAATATCTATCTCGCTATCAAAGTATAAAATAACCCTTTATATCCAATCATAATAAATTACATAATACCACTTACATACTTTCGTTCTAATTTACTAAAAATCATTTTGCTTATCACGCAGAATTTCTAATAAACGTAACTTCATTTTTCCATACAATTGAAAGCAATCAGAGCGCCTTAGTGAAATGTGTAGCAATTTCCCTTTGATCATTTGAAAGAGAAGAGCGATTCGATTACCTATTATTACCCTACTAGTTAACAATGTTGTCGATCTATTTCATGTAAAAGTAATTTGTATACCTAGACTAAATTTTTAACTGTTAGTAGCTTGTCCATCATCATCAGCCAGAAGACGTCCACTGCTGGACAAAGGCCTCCCCTAAGGACCGACCGACAACACGACCGGTCTTGTGCTGCTTGCATCCAGCGGCTACCCGCGACCTTCACCAGATCGTCGGACCACCTTGTTGGAGGCCTACCCACACTGCGTCTTCCGGTGCGCGGTCGCCACTCGAGAACCGTTCTGCCCCAACGGCCATCGGTTCTACGGGCGATGTGCCCTGCCCATTGCCACTTGAGCTTGGCGACTCTTTGGGCTATGTCGGTTACTTTAGTTCGTCTACGAATCTCCTAACACTGCGGTATTTTGGACGAGAAGACATTTCGTAGCTTACCCAACGCTGCCCAGCCGAGTTGGATTCGACGATTGACCTTTTTCTTAAAATTGGACCTACCTAACTGGAGTGTAGCTTGTCCGTTCGCGTCTAATTATTTGTACTCCTGTTTGCTGTACTTGCATGCAACCCACATACCTACCGAGCCATCGAGCTCCTAGTTCTTCCTAGTTTAGTTAATGAAACTTAATTTAGGACGGTAATCTTACTTTTTAACATGCAGAAGACCTGCTAGCAACTCGTAATTATTAAGTTTGCGTACCTAAGTAGTAAGTTCGGTCGAAAATAAAAAACCGATCGATACAAATTAAGTGATAAATAAGTTAATAGTTACTGAGATGTAGGTACTTATTTATCTAAATTATGGTGAGGTCATTGCCCGCGGCGGCGAGTCGTGCTGAGTCGCGTATCTTCGCGTGCTGCCGGTACAGCTGATTTGAGCTGATATACGCGTGCAATTTTGGTAATGTTTCTTTAGAAAAAAGTTTAGTAATCACGTTTTACATTTATTTTTGTCAAAACCAAAGTCACAATATTGTGACTTTAACACTTAATATCTCCGTAATTAGAAGGTTCCCAGGTATGGCCCAGTACAGAAAAAACTTCGTAATAATGGACAGATTACGTGGCTTTCGGCTTCGTTAAGCTTCTTTTCATACCCTGTATTTATTTTACGGTCATGTCTTGTCTTTTCTCCCGATTAAAGAAGAATCTTAGTGAAGAAGACAAACTAGATATTTTTCTACATAACGTTTTGCCTTGGTTTGCGCAAGAAAATCTGTACAGGAGTTGAGGAATATTTTGCGCCGGCTTGAAGCAGCTAAACAAAAATCCGACTTATTTCATGAGCCCACACGCCTAACTTTGAGTCCGGAATATTCTTACCAGACTGGCGCGAATGTTAGCGCTATAGAAAGAATACATGTTGATGTTTCCTGCAGACGGTGTAAGAGCAATACTCATACTCTTAAAGAATTTAAAGAGGAGAAAATCATTAAATGTTTCAATTGTGATCTCGTAGGTTACACAATTAGAAGTTGTCCTAAATGTAACAAGCTTTCGGAATCTACTTCAAAAAACTAGTAAGCCAGAATCGAAGCCTTCAGTCTCTTAAAAGTACTGAATGGAAAGAGTGGTTAGTCACTGTATCTAATTTTTGTAAGTACAGATCTGTTGCTTCGATTCTATTTAAACCAGTTATAGGAGATGTTAGGCCTTATTTGAGAGTATCGTTTTCAGATATGACTCTTTATGGTATGTTAGATTCAGGGGCAGCTGTTTCGATTCTGGGAAACGGGGCTCATCAGAAGTTTGTAAATATAGGTTATAATGTAAATAGTTGTGCTAGATTAAGTGTTGTGGTAGCAAATTGCTCAGAAAGTGAGACATTAGGTTATTTGTCATTGCCTATTTCTTATAACGGTAAGACACAAACTATAAAATTTTATGTTATTCCTTCTATTGTTTCTAATGTAATTTTTGGTGTTGATTTTTGGAAGGCTTTCGAGATAGCACCGCACATTTTTAAAGATGTTGTCTATGCCAATGAACCTTCAAATTTTTTATATCAAACAGCTAGCTTGAATAATCATGTTCATTCTGTTCAAGCTTTCGAGACTTTGTCAATCGCTCAAAAGAAATTAGCTATTGCAACTGTAGATAATTTTTCGTTTATTTCTTTTGAAAAGGCCGGGTTAGGTAGAACTCGTCTCACGCAACATACTATTGATACTGGAGACGCGGTTCCTATTAAGTGTAGACCTTATCATATGTCACCTGAAAAATTAAAAGAACTCAACAAGGAATTGGATCGAATGTTGGAGTTGGCAGTCGTTACTCCTAGTGAAGGTCCCTGGAACAATCCAACACTTATGGTTCCTAAGTCCGATGGCCAACTAAGATTTTGTTTGGACTGTAGAAAGTTAAATGCAGTGACCAAAGGTGATGCTTATGCTATACCGTATATTCCTCAAATCTTGGACAGTTTGAAACAGGCAAATTATCTTAGTTCGATCGATTTAAAATCAAGTTTCTGGCAAATTCCTCTTAATCCGGATTCACAGGAAAAGACAAATTTTACTGTCCCAGGTCGCGGTTTGTATAAATTTACAGTCATGCCTTTTGGACTTTGTGGCGCACCGGCTCGACAGCAAAGATTGATGGATTCTTTGATTAGTAGTCAGTTTAGCGATTTAACGGATGGTTTGTGCTTTGTTTATGTTGATGATATAATTATTTGCAGTTCTAACTTTGAAACACATATAAAAATATTAAATAGAGTCTTAGAAAAATTTAAGTTAGCAAATTTCATTATCAACATGGACAAATGTAATTTTTTTCGCCAATCTTTAAAGTACCTAGGTTATGTCGTTGATCAATATGGTTTGAGGACAGATCCGGGAAAGATACAAGCTATTTTAAACTTTCCTACCCCCACCACGTCGAAAGAAGTAAAAATGTTTCTTGGAACATGCTCATGGTATCGTCGTTTCATACGTAATTTTTCGACCATAGCTGCTCCTTTAAACGCTTTAACAAGTAAAAAATGTAATTTTTTGTGGTCAGAAGACTCGGAGCGTGCATTTAACTTGCTCAAAAACGCATTGGTTTCGGCACCTATCTTAGCTTGTCCAGATTTTACTCGTGCTTTTGAAGTGCATTGTGATGCATCTGGATTTGGCATAGGTGGGATGCTGACGCAAAATTTTGAGGGCGTTGATCATCCTGTTGCATATATAAGTCGTTCTTTAAATAAAAATGAACGTAATTATAGTGCCACTGAGCGCGAAGCTTTGGCTGTTGTATTTGCTGTTGAAAAATTTGAGCCCTACTTGGGTACATTTAAAGTAGTAACAGACCACGCTTCCTTGAAATGGTTTATGAATTTAGAAAACCCGACTGGGCGGTTAGCTCGATGGGGTTGTCGTTTGTCCCAGTATAGGTTCGAAATAGAACACAGAAAGGGCAAGGACAATATCATTCCAGACACGTTATCCCGTTTGTTACCCGTTAGTGCAATAGATGTTACCGGCGATGCTTGGTATGATCGCATTTTTCATGGTTGTCAAAGCACTTCACAGAATTTTCCAAATTTTCGAATTCAGAATGGCATTTTATTTCGTTACACTAAATCCAATTATACTCTTGTACAGGAGTTTGAATGGAAAGAGGTTATACCGGAATGCAATCGGGAACAGGTCATTGCAAATCTTCATTGTCCACCTACATCAGGACATTTAGGTGTTTTTAAAACTCACCGACGGCTGAGTTTGCGTTATTACTGGCCTGGTATTTTTAAGGACGTGTCGGTTTACATAAGTAAATGTGATGTTTGTGCTTCATACAAACATTCCACTAAACTTACGCCTGGGCATATGGGCTAACCGAAACGTTGTTATCGTCCTTTCCAAGTAGTGTCAGCTGATTTAGTAGGGCCTTTACCAAAATCCCGTAAGGGGCATATGCACTTATTAGTTATTACGTGTTGTTTTTCGAAATACACCACATTGATACCTTTGAAACGAGCTACAAGCGCAGCGGTTGCAGAATCTTTTGAGAAATTCTTATTTTTAATTCATGGAATTCCGGAAACCGTGATTGCTGATAATGGGGTGCAGTTCACGGGATCTGAATTCCGTAACATTTTAAATGGGTACGAGGTACCGCATGTTCATTTTGGGCCTCGGTACACACCACAAGTGAATTTGGTGGAAAGGTATAATAAGACTATCTTGACTTCTATCGCATCGTATGTCAAAGAAGACCGTTCGTTCGTGGGATGTGAATATTAGTAAAATCCAGTTTGCCATTGACAGTGCGGTTAATGAAACTACAGGGTTTTCACCTTTTTTCTTAGTGCACGGTCGGGAACCTATTGTAAATGGCTCGTTTTACAAGCAGTTCCAAGGCGTTGGTGATGAGAACTATGACATTACTATGCCCAGGGATGAATATGCGGGTGAACTCGGAATTTTGAGCGATATATTTACCCAGGTTCGAAGTCATTTGGTCAAGTCTCACAGCCGAAATGCCAAATACTACAACCTCCGTAGGCGACCAGCAGCTGCGTTTATTGTAGGTCAATTAGTGTTTAAGAAGACTTACATACATAGTGATGCAGCTCAATATAAGGCAGCGAAACTTGCTCCCAAGTACGAGAAATGTAAAGTACGTAGAGTTGTTTCCCCTCTAGTACTTGAGTTAGAAGCCTTGGATGGGAGATCGCTGGGTATATGGCACGTTAAGGACATCAAAATGTAAATACGAGGAGTTGAATGCGTGTGGTGTCGGACAAGATTAATATCACCCCTACACGGGAGTCGTAAGAGGCGACGAATTTTCGCGCTTCCGCGCAGCGTAAAGGGACTTTGTGCAAATTTCGTATTACACAAAGGCGATTTTTGATAGGTTTTCATTTTAATAATGCAAACCTATATTTTCCATGCTTAGTATGCATGTTATAATTTTTTAATGATCTTGGTAAGTTAAAATCATATTGTAGCTTAACTTTCTTGTTAAATTCGAACTTATTTTTCATGTCATGTATTCCTTCCAGATTTCTATTGGTTGATGCCTACCTATGAAATATTTATAAAATTGCATAGAATAGTTATTTGTTCGTTGAAAACAGTCGAGAAGGAATTTCGCATTTGAAAGGGTACGTATTATACTTTGGTTATACTTTATCAAAGTATGTACCTATATATTAGAGAAGCGGTTTTATCAGAGTTGTGAATAGGTTGTTAATTTTGTTATTTTCCTTATCTCCAGGCGGGCTAAGGAGGGAACTAAGAAATTACCTACTTAGACGAATTAACTAACTACGATCGACGATCTACAGATCTACATAGTCGGTATTACTACGTCTACTCTTTTCCTTTGCACCTTTGGCGGGGATTATTTAAATGGCCAGCACCTAACTACGTTTTGCCCTGGTTTCGTTCGTGCTCTATCTACTCTTGCAACACCTCCAAGTAAGATTGTTCTGTGTTTCTACTGGTGTTGGTGTAAATAAGACATTTAGAGTGACTTTTTATTTTCAATTTCTTGCCATCATAATTATAAAACTATTTTATTGTGACACGTCTAATTTAAAGGAGCAAAAGAATAGCGCACACGCATATATGTTCTACCGATTGTTTATTTATATTTACTTGTAGGTACCTATTTCTAATTGTTGTTATTGTCCTGTTTTTGTTTAACAAATATATTTTATTATTTTTTATCATAATTAGTTTTTTATTTAATCTGATCACATGTCCTTGCATATTAGCCGGGCCAGGGAACAGTGACCCAGTGCAGGATGTTGAAAATCATCTCTATGTCTAGCCCACCCTAGGCAATAAATGGTACTTATTACATGAGCACAGCTACCTAACGTTCGTCTGCCATGATTAAATGTACAATAGTATTATAGCGCCGACGCCCGATACGCTGCGCAAGCGAGCTCGGATCACTAGCGCAGGTAAAAATCCCAAAAATACACAATTGACATCTCGCTCTTTAAGAGAGAGTGCGAGTGAGATAGCAGTAGTGTCAAGTAAGTGTGTGAGAGTTCTTTTGTGTTTATTAAAGCTAGTAATAAACCCACTGCAAACGATCTAATTGTTGTTAAGTTTTGATTTGACCTAAAATGTTAATAAACAGGTTTATGTAAATCGTTATGTGATTTTTATGTTCTATGTTCAACATAACGGTGTTCCGTCATCAATGTGAGATTATTCTGATTTTATTTCAGATAAAGAAGTAAATAAATGATTAGTGGGTGTGATTTGCAAAAAATAAAATTTTACTTTAATAAGGCAATTTAACTAAGTTAGCCAACGAAACAGAAAAAAAATACTACTGATAATTGATGTATACAAAATAACAAACTAACTGAGATATGTTTCGTTTGCGCCGGGCCTGGGTCACAGATGACCATTCTTCTTTAATCATCCTGTATTTACTCTATGTTTCTGTCAGTGTTGTTATCTACCGACTATGGATATTGAAAAATTCATTAGTTGTGTTTATAATAGACCAACCCTGTGGGATAAACATTCAAACAATTATAATAATCGAGATGTCGAATTCCTCCATTTTAAAAACGCGTTTTCACTCACTTATGCAACACAGTGAACTACAGATAACCGACAACGACCAATGTCGGCACAAGTGGTACACTATGGCAGTTTAAGCACATAGACGTCCGAGTTACTCGTCCGGGTAGTTCTGTCCGCCATCGGCCTTCAAAATCGGTTTTGGTGTACGCGAGTTTTTATATAATTATTTATTTTATTATTATAATTATTAATTACCTGTTCCAAGTTAGTGCGGCTCGCCCACACCGTGGCGTATGACGTCATGTTGTTGTGTGACGTGAACAGCTTCATCTTGGCCTTGCACGAGTCGATGACGTACACCACGTCGTTGATGGTGATCGACGTCTCCGCGATGTTGGTGGAGAGAATCACCTGTGGGGGGAGGGGGGGGGGGGGGGGGGGGGGGTGGTGAATCGATGATTAGTTATTTTTAGAGATGGGCCGAATGTAGTTTGAACAGAATACGAACTTCAGCCGAACATTCGGTAAAAAATCAAAATTCGGCCGAAGTTCGGTTCTTTTCACGGCGCTTTCTCTATTACAACTACAACACGTTGTAACTAGTTAACGCGCTACCTTAAATTCTTGGTATTGCATCCCGCCCGCAACCCAGCCGCAACCCGCGACAAAACCCCTCGTCTCCCGTCCCGGCCGGCCGGTCATTAGCAAATAAATACGCTATCCACACAATTGCCTTATTGTTTACATTATTATCTACGTGATTTTAAGTGAATTAACGAGGTAAAGTAATAAGCACAGAATAACTAATAATGGTAATAGATATATTTTCGTGTTGCAAATACAACGAGTGTAAAAAAAAAGATCAAGTGTTATTTCAATATTTTCTTGTACCGAAAGTTCGGCATTTGAACCGAATGTCGGCCGAATGCCGAAGTTCGGTTCATTAAAAAAAATAGAAAATAACTATATTTTCTATTTTTTTTAATACTAAATGGGGTAATATTACCTAAACTAAAACCTTAATGTGATGATTTAACTAGATAACGGAAAAACATAGAAAACACCCAGACCCGAAATCAAAATTGACCCAACCGAGAATTGAGATGGCGCGACACCAGAACAGGCGTGCTAACCACTCGGCCACGGAGGTGGCAGGATTTATTTTATACTAGCTGTTGCCCGCGACTTCGTTTGCGACGACTACACTATGCCACAAGTACCTGTGAACGTATCCTATGTACGTCCATGTCATGGTATGTTTGTCTATGTGCAAAGTTACAACCAAAACTGTTCGGCCGTTCTCGTGTGATGCGCTTACCAACACAACAATATTTAGTAAACTTTTATTTATGTAGATTTTAGAAGAATTTGTAAAATTTATTTTTCTGATGATTTTTTTTAGTCTACATTTTATTAATGGACGTTTGTTTTTAGAAAACATGCCAGTTCCATCGAACCTTATAAACATAAACCTATTTATATTTAGAAGCAAGATCATAGAGCATCATAGCGGGCCTCGAAACTGGCTGCGCTAGGATGCTCTGTAATATGCCTACATCTAAAGATTTTTTTAACAATATTGTTTATGGGAACTCTTTCAGTTTGTAACTTTATACATGAATCTACCTAAAAACTGTCAAATTTCTATAATAGATATTGATCCTTATACCCATACGATAAAGTTCAAAATATTGCAGCAATTTTACATTATGTGCTGGCGTCTGAAAAAAACCTACTCACCTTAATGATTCCTGGCGGTGGCGTCACGAACACCTTCTTCTGATCGTCCCTCGGTATCTGGCTATGCAACGGCAGTATCACGTATCGGGACGAGTCGCCAAACATCCTGTTCTGCATTAAGTGCTTCATCAGAGCGAAGATCAAGTTCCACCCGGGTAAGAACACTAGCACCGCGCCGTCGCTGCCTAAATTGCTGATGTAGGTGAGGATCGCTTCAATTAGCTCGAAGCTTAGCTGTGGAGGAGACACTTTATATAAACAAGGATTGTAATTTTCTTTATGACGTGATAAGGTCTTATAAATCGATGAACGCCGGCTGCACGCACGAAAAGGTGTCACGTACCGCGTCACGTTCCACCTGCTATGCGATTCTCTAAGCGACACGTAGACGCTGCGCGCATGGCTGTGATCTGCTGTCTCTTTCCAATTCTATGAATATGAAAGAGACAAAGTCATTTCTCAGCGCTGTGACAGCCGCAGCTATCAAGGCTTTAGTTTAGAGAATCGCACAGCTGAGCGAAGCGCAAGCGAGAGCGTGGAACAAGCGATAAAGAGGCACGATCGGCTTAAGCGTTCGGCTTGTGACGGATCTATCTCTCTTTCACTCCATCGGCCGATGCGTAATGTTTTCCTAAGACGTTATCACGTAAAATTATCGTAGGTAAATCGACTTTACAGACAACCAAATTTTTATGATAAAAATGTTTACTAGAAAAAAAACAACCAGTCTCAGGTAAGCTCTTCTTTTCATCTCAGGAAAGCTTTCCTAGTAAACATTTTATCCAAAACCTATTAGCATTGTGAATGCAAAAATTTCAATAATAAACCAATTTTTATATTAAAATAAGACAAATGAGCAGGCGGGTCACCTGGGGCCAAGTCTGCTAATTTTGTTAAGATCACATGTTATTGATATTCAATTACGACTTCATTACGATTAAGACAAATTGGGTAGTCTTCAAAAACTTAGAAGTAATCTCAATCTAATCGTAATGAAATCGTAATAGATTTTTTTGTAATTTTTTTCGTGACTATTTAGACAAGTCCTTCAGTCGTAATAATAGAGTTCATTGATTATGCTCAAAGAAGATGATAATGAGTGATGATAATATGAACGTCAATGCTAAATGATATTCCCCCCAAACTGTCAGAGAGAAAATTGATGTTGCACTGTTTTGTTTTATTTGCCAACACTCATGCACGTTCACGAACATTTAACGGTTAATAATCCACCATTATTTCACATTATTATACGACAAAACACCAATTTTAGAAAATAAAAATGATTTTGTTTCATTGAACTGATATTGGACAATTTTGCTAGTCTGCTCTTCAATCGTGTTCCAATGTAACTCCATTGTGGAATAAATTGGCATTCTACCGATGGAAAGTAAATACCGCCGGTGGAATCGCAGATGCGTTGCCTGCCTTATCCGTGATCAAGGCCTAATAATTACATAAAACTGTATAATTATAAATACTTTGGGGGTTAAAGTTACTCGCGTCCATAGCGACCCTACCCTAGTAGTCTACCCTTGAGACCCTACACGTGACCCCTGGGTGGTGCTAAATGAGTGACACTGACTGGGTGGTAGAGCCACGCTGCGTTGCAGCACGCATTGGGCCGGCTCGCCCGGGGTAATACCACCCTCTCACGAATATCCGGCGTGAAATAATGGCACTTGGTGCTGTTGTGTTTCGTCCGGCCAGTGAGGGTTAAACCTATTTCTTCCTTAAAGGCTGGCAACGCGTCTGCGATTCCTGTGGTGTTGCGGGTGTCCATGGGCGGCGGTGATTACTCTCCATCAGGTGACCCGCCTGCTCGTTAGCCTCCTTCTTTTATAAAAAAAAAACTTACATCTTTCTCTGAGAGTTGTTGGATAGACCTTGTCGTCTCCGGCGAATAATTTTTCCCCAACATGCAGGATTTATTCAGATCTTCATCTTGCTCGTCAACACCTACGCCTTTATAAAACAAACAAAAATACAATAAAACTTTTAAGCATTTAAATTAATCATTTAGAAGTTACTTAAAGTAATACGATGTATTATTTTGTGCCTAGTTTGCGTTCTATAAAGCAAAGTAAAGTTTTTAATTCGACCGAACATAATGACAACAAATATACACAAATGTTGCTAGTATTATTGTTAAAAATAATGCCGAAGAAATAAATGTATAAATCCTTCTTTTATAAAATGTAGAACCTAAAAGGAACCTACTTTTATGAAAATAACGAAACTTTTCGTTATATTCGAGTTTATTTGAATGTTATTAACGCAAAAAATCAAATATAACGAACCTCCTCTTACATTTAAGTACATTTTGTACACAAAATTACATACCTACATAATTTACATTGAGTAAAAATTGGAAAATGTTGAAAAAAGCACAAACAGAGAGAGAGAGAGAGAGAGAGAGAGAGAGAGAGAGAGAGAGAAGAAATACCTTCGTCCTCTTCATCTTCATCGTCCTTGTTGGCTTTCTTGCCGGATGACTTCCGTTTCCTGGTGTCCGGGGGAGGCATGAACTTTGTCAGCTCTATACTATCCTCGAGGAAGTATTGTTCGACGGGATATGTCCGGCCAGGCACCTTGTTATGACAAATACAATGTTAAAGAAACATTTTTTACTGAAAAAATCACGAGTGTTAGTAGCATTTATTGTGTTCTGCCAGTTATAGATATACTATAAGCTGGCACAACCGTAAAAGAATACCACCACCCACTCCTTTCCCTTGGGTGTCGTAAAAGGCGACTAACGGACTAAACACTACACATAAATCTAAGAGCTTAGAGAGGCGATGGGCTCACCACCTGTCTCGCTGAGCACATGTGCAGTCACTACTTGGTGAAAAGTGGACTATGGCAAAGGTCCTCATATATGTATGTAATGATGATACTTGGTGACCTGTGTAACCGGTTTTCTTTTAAAACCTATTGCAGGCACCAGCTTCTCACACTTCAGGTCATACTTTGTCTTTCACCCAAATTATGTTCTACAGTTAAGAAACCTATTGTGTGATGAGAAATAAATGATTTTATTATTTATTATTATACCTCAATGACGGGACAGTTGCCGAAGTAATTGGCGAAGAGTGTAGTATCTACGGTGGCAGACATAAGTATGATGCGCAGGTCGGGGTAAGTATGCGCCATGTCTCGCAGCAGGATCAAAGCGAAGTCGGTGTCGGCGTCGCGCTCGTGCACCTACACAAACAATAGTACATTATGATACACGTGTGCAATGTTGGCCATCACAATCGAAGCGGGTTATGAGCCCGAGCCAAAAGCGAGGGCTTAATGGAGCCGAGCATTGTAATTAACAATGCACTCGCGTTTCATACGTCGTTTTTCAACACACTTATGAGGAAAAATAAATAAAATTGTGGTTTTATTTTGTTAATCAAAATTTTTATTATGAATACAATGATAATAATATGGCAAAGGACAACAGCCAAACAGCCTATAGATATTAAAAATATAATTAACTAAACAATAATGTTACGAATTAAGGTTAGCAAAATAAATAATTTGGTGAAATTACTACGTGTTTATTCATATTGTAAATGGATTTTCAGCGGCATAAACCCTCTTTGTTGTTACAAAAGAAAAACTGTATTACCCGGATAAATTAAAAATGCTCTGTTTACTCGCATATAATTTGCAGGTATTAGGTACTAACTTAACTTTATAGGGATAATTCTATAATATTATTATGCACGTGTGTGTTATAGTTCGGTTTATAGCCCTAAGAACGATGTAATAAGGCTCACTTTACGAGCAAGCGTGTTGAAAAGTAATTTGTAATATTCTGTTATTTTGAGCATTCTTTGATCATGCACCTCCGATCATCTTAACACTAGATAAACAATGCCATATAAAATACGTTCGAAAAAGTGGTTCTAATTATTATTCTATACAATTTTGTTTTCAAATAATAGGCTCTATCATCACCACAATAGGTATGAAATTTGGACGGCAATGTCAAATGACAACTGACAGCAATCCAATGCTCCCTCTTGGTTGGAGCATTAGTTCGAGGCGACACATTGAGAGCGCTAATTGTGTATTCTAGTGTTTAGATTATCGAAGTTTAGTAACGCTCAAATATAGTTTAAGATATTGAAAACACCTCAGTAGTCGTCAATGTTTCTAAATCAAAATATGTAATTATGTAAGTAATGTAAATCTTGGTATGGATACGCACGAGTGAATTAAATGTATGTACGTAGTTTATACTTTGTAAAACTCAGAGTTAAAATAACTATATTATAACAAAATCCACAGCATTGTTAATATTTGATTTAGATGGTTAGAAAGCTTGATCCAGCAGTGAGACGTTTATAGGCTTATTTTATCTTAGTGGGGCTTTCTAAAGTGATATGACAGCTATAACATAACTAACGTGCAGTCCCTAATTACATCTCACTTACCCTTTCAGATAGTTGTATATTTTAAATTTTATATAAATTTTTGTTTTAAGAATATGGAAGTTTTTGCGTTCCATATAATTATGCATTTTTTATTGTTTTTGTTTCTGTTTGTGAATTCAATAAAATAAATGTTATTTCTTTCTTTTTCTTACTCTATCTCTGTCTGACATGATAACTACTAACCTCATCCACTAGTACGTGGCTGACTCCTCTCAGACCACCTTCCAATTTCCTCAGCAGCACACCCACAGTGCAGAACAATATTGAACCGTACGGCCTTGGTAATACGGACTCGAATCGCACTGAATACCTGCAATGATAATTTACTTTGTAGTTTATACACATTTAAACGTATTTAACCGTGTAGCGTAGCTGTGAAAGAATACTCTCGCTGCGAAGAACACTCCCTCTCTTCCATTGGGTGTAAAAGGCGACTAACGGACTAAAGACTGCACATATATCCAACAGCACATCGCGGCGATGGGCTCACTACCTGTCACGTTGAGCATTTGTGCAGTCGCTATTTGGTGAAAAATGGACTATGGCAGAGGACTGCTAAGCGGTCCTCATTGCCTAGTCTCTGACTAACCCTTTCGGGGATAATAGTCGTGATTATATGTATGTAAACGTATTAAGAGCCGTGTGGTATAGCGGCTCACAAAAGGAATACTATCAACCCCTCTCTTCCCTTTGGTGTCGGACTAAAGACAGCACATACATTCAACAGCATAGAGAGACGATCGGCTTACCAACTATCACGCTGAGCATATGTCCAGACTAGTAACGGAGATGCCAACAGCGATGTCCAATGAGAACCAACGAACAGCTGCTAACTTAAAGGGAAACATACGTTCCCCGCAGGACTTTTCGTTTCAGGCACCAAGTGACCGCTACTACCCCTTTTCGCTGTGCACGAGATTTGAGCCTTCAAACTGACTTTGACTGTTTTGTTCTGGTATTGTGTGCCTACACAATACCAGAACAAAACAGTCATTCCTAAGCTCTACAGCTAACCACGAGCCACTACGAGTATAATCCATGTCAGGATCCCGTCTAAGGCGCACAACTAGCGCGCGGGGGCCTGAACCGGAACCCCGCAGTACCATTGAGCATCAAAAAGCCGGACCCTTGGTTCCAGCTGCGAAGCCCTATCCACAATAGTGAGTAGATAGGGACAAGGCCGCTAGTACAGTATAAACTGTAATTATGAACGCAATATATACCCAACACTGCTGCCTTTATCTTCACAGCGCTTCGCAGCAACGCGTTCGGCTACATTAACCGCGAATACACGTCGCGGCTGGGTTACGCACACGTTGGCCCACGCCCCGCTAGCTATGTTGTCTTCTAATCCCACTCTTAATTTTACTAATTTTACTTGTACTGGCACCCCTGACCAACCGACAGGTTCTGCAAGTAGTGCCAGACGTCTTGCTGCGCAAGTTAAACCAAACTCGCACAGGGGACCAACTACATTAGGTCAACACGCCGAATTTGAACCCATCATCATCATCATCAGCCAGAAGACGTCCACTGCTGGACAAAGGCCTCCCCCAAGGATCTCCACCACGACCGGTCCTGTGCTGCTTGCATCCAGCTGCTACCCGCGACCTTCACCAGATCGTCGGACCACCTTGTTGGAGGCCTGCCCACACTGCGTCTTCCGGTGCGCGGTTGCCACTCGAGAACCGTTCTGCCCCAACGGCCATCGGTTCTACGGGCGATGTGCCCTGCCCATTACCACTTGAGCTTGGCGACTCTTTGGGCTATGTCGGTTACTTTAGTTCGTCTACGAATCTCCTCATTTCTGATTCGATCACGTAGAGAAACCCCGAGCATAGCCCTCTCCATTGCTCTTTGCGTGACTTTGAGCCTGCTAATAAGGCCCATAGTGAGCGACCACGTTACGGTACCGTATGTGATCACTGGCAACACAGACTGGTCGAAGACTTTCGTCTTGAGACACTGCGGTATTTTGGACGAGAAGATATTTCGTAGCTTACCGAACGCTGCCCAGCCGAGTTGGATTCGACGATTGACCTCTTTCTTAAAGTTAGACCTACCTAGCTGGACTGTTTGTCACAGGTATACATATTCGTCAACAACTTCAAGAGCAGAGTCTCCAACCTTCAAAGGAGTGGGTACGACACATGAGTTAGACATGATTTTCGTCTTCTCCATGTTCATTTTAAGGCCCACTTGTTGAGAGACTCTGTTGAGATCACCGAGCATTGTGCCGAGTTCCTCCAGGGTCTCAGCCATGACTACTATATCGTCGGCAAATCGAAGGTGACTGATGTACACGCAGTTAATATTGATGCCGAGTCCTCTCCAGTCCAGAAGCGTAAACACGTCCTCCAGTGCAACAGTGAAGAGTTTCGGAGAAATGACATCTCCTTGTCTCACTCCACGCTGCAGCTGGACTGGCTTCGAGCTCTGGTTCTGAAGACGAACTGTCATAGTGGCGTTTTCGTACAAACACTTCAACACTTCGATGTACCGGTAGTCAATTTGGCACCGCTGGAGAGACTGTAGCACGGCCCATGTTTCGATCGAATCAAAGGCTTTCTCATAGTCCACAAACGCTAAGCAAAGAGGCCGGTTATACTCTTCGGTCTTTAGTATAACCTGCCGCAGCGTATGTATGTGGTCTATGGTGCTAAAGCCTTTTCGGAATCCGGCTTGTTCGATAGGCTGGAAGTCATCAAACCTGCGTGCGAGACGATTAGTTATAACTCTCGAGAACAGCTTATAAACGTGACTTAGAAGTGATATGGGTCTGTAGTTCTTCAGTAGGGCCTTGTTGCCCTTCTTAAAGAACAACACAACCACACTTTGCCACGCTTCTGGCGTTCTACCACCGAGTACGACGGAATTAAATAGTCTCTGAAGAGCTGCGAGTACCGGTCTTCCGCCTGCTTTCAGAAGCTCAGCCGTAATTCCGTCAGCACCCGATGCCTTCCTGTTCTTAAGCTGCTTGAGAGCCATACCAATCTCGTACAGGCTGATGTCCGGGATATCTTCGGTGTAGTGTCGGGTTAGCTTAGCTCTAGGGTCTGTAGCAAAGCTTTGTACAGGTGGCCGCGTGGATGTGTATAGCTGTCCATAGAACTTCTCGACCTCTCCTATAACTTCGGACCTGGACGTGACAGTTCTGCCGTCATCGGTTTTCAGCGTCGTCAGTTGGCTCTGCCCAATACCCAAATCTCCTGCAAACACTTTTGAACCTTTGTTTCGCTCGATAGCCTCTTTAATTCGGTCGGTATTAAAACGGCGAGTGTCGCGAGTCAAAGACTTCGAGATCTGCCTATTGAGCCGCCGAACCTGAGACGAATCGTCCAAAGAACGCAGAACCATCACGCGCCGCTCTTCCATCAGTTTGAGAGTATGGTCCGAGAACTTTTTAAGTCCTCTTATACGGTGGGTTTTGAAGAACTTAGACCCAACCGCATGGACAGTTTTTACAAACCTGTTGTTGTAATCGTCCACGTCTACGCAATCCTTCAGGCATTCGAAGCGATTTTTCAGTTCGAGCTGGAAGCTTTCGGGGTTTTGGATTTGGATGGGTGTAGGGCGGAGCGTAGACTTCATCAATCGACGTCTTTCAAGCTTGATATTAATGTTCAATGTGCCTCTTACCAACCGGTGATCACTGCCAGTTTTGAACGCGTTGATCACAGAGACATCATTGAATATTTGCTTTCTCGTCGACATGATAAAGTCAATCTCATTTTTTGTTGCACCATCGGGACTTAGCCAGGTCCACTTGCGGTGTTCAGATTTCCTAAAAAAGGAGTTCATCATGAAGAGTCCCTCCTTTTCTAGAAACTCCGCCAGCAGTTGGCCCCGGTGGTTCCGAACTTCAACTCCAAATCGTCCCACTTTCAGCTCATCGCCGCTTCGTTTGCCCAGTTTTGCGTTAAAGTCTCCCATGACAACGGTGTAATGAGTTTTGGAGACTTGTATGGCTCTAGAGATGTCCTCATACGTAGCCTCCACCTCATCGTCGGGGTGTGCCGTAGTCGGAGCGTATACCTGTATAACCTTCAACGAATACCGTTTGGTTATCCTGAGTATAAGGTACGCTACCCTCGACGACACACTTCCTTAATTAGAACCCGCCGAAGCGCATTCTTCATTCAGTACTCACAAGACTAGCGTCTGACTAGAGTGGCCTAGTGAACACGTGTAGTTTACTGCCATTTCCCAGATAGGTTACCGGAGCTGTCGAGCTCGCTCACTTCTCGTTGCACGAAGAGTACAACTCGCAGAATACCACTGCTCAGGTCGTCAACTCTTAGAGCCACCGCACACATGCTACTTTTAGCATCGGCGATCGGCGATTTTGCGACTGTATCGACGCTGCAACACGTTTTGGCGACTCTCTGCGTTCGGACGCGGTATCAGAATCGCGCGTTTTAGCGACTGCTCCGATGCTGGATCGGCAATCTGGAGCAGCAGTGACTGCCAAATCGATGCGGCCGGGCATCCGAATGTGTGCGGAGTGTAGCGTTCAGACGCTGTGTCGAGCTACCGAAAAGCGACTCAATCGCCGCGTTTGCCGTTTTTAAGTGTGCGGTGTGGAATTTGTGGTCACTGCATCAGCATCTAAAAAGCGGCTAAATCGCCGATCGCCGATGCTAAAAGCAGCAGGCGACTTAAAATGCCCTCTTTGGTAGCGCAGGTAGTAAGCATACTTAATCGCAGAACCCATCCGGAGCTTCAATCAGTGCTCGTAAGACTAGTGTCTTAAGAGAGTAGAGAGAATGGGAAGGGGGGGGGGGGGGGGGGAGAGAGACCGAGAGAGGGAGAGAGAGAGAGAGAAGATTCTACACGCTTTACGTACCCCACACTGCTGCCGATATCCTCGCAGCGCTCCGCAGCAACGCGTTCGGCCACACTGACCGCGGATATGCGTCGCGGCTGGGTTACGCACACGTTGGCCCACGCCCCTTGTCCGCTCGCTATGTAATCGTCCAGTATGAACTGACACACCTGGGTGGAACAACAAAGTTAAAAAGGTTTTAAAGGATCTGCAATGACTGTATGATACACATCAGATGACCTTGACAAGAGGCAAACGCTCACTGTCACTGATACTTGGCAAATGCTGAACACTGAGTACATCTTCGATCAACAATACCAACTAGATAACGCGTCACGTACAAAATCAAAGCTAAATTCTGTCCACGTAAATAAATACTTTTTCAAAGCAATAAATTACTCCTGCCACTTAAAAAAAGAAAAGACGTCAATAACATTTAGTGGTGAAATCAACCTTAAGAGGCAACAAATAAAGTACTTTTTCCTGTTATTGCCTTGCGAGAAAATAAGAGCTCACTTCTTAAGTGCGCTCTTATTTACCGAGACACATTTTTAGCGCCGACCTGATACCTAGTTGTATTGTTGATCGAAGGAGTACATAATTGAATAAAGAATTACGTTACATACAGGGGTAATTTTGGACCGCCCGCCAAATTTTTTTACGTGATCTTATAGCAGCAGTATAAAACCAAATAATGAAATTAAAAAAACATGTTTTTTTACATTTTTGTCTAAACTTTTCCTTGAAAATTAAAATTATTGTCACCTAGCGCGCGGCCTATCGCGGTTATCAAAGCGCATGCGCGTGACGCATGACCGCTATTATTCACCCCGTGCACCAATGACAGGGCGCCTCGTAGCTTTGACCGCGAGGGTGAGCGCACGCACCTAGGACTATAGGATATAAAAACTAGGCTAAAAATTTTATTTAAAAAAAGAAAACATTAATTATTTTTACATCAAATATTTTATTATTATTTGTTTTTACCCCATATTTATTTTTGGCGGGGGATCCAAAATTAGTCCTGTATAAATTACCAATTTTAAATTCGCTAAACAATACCGCTGTCATATTATTATGTAAATCCCATACATTTATCATTCTAGCATTTGCGTTCGTGCCACTTGTCTAGGCTTCTGGTCATTTTAATTTGTTTAAGCATGTCTTTTATATAAAATAGAGCAGTTTCTTGCGTTCATTCTTCTCCATAGCTAAAATACTTCTTAAATACAAATACAACACAGATAACTTTATTTTCTCATCATAAAACTTGTAGTTTACAAAGTATACTTAAGGTCCCTTGTAGATAAAAAAAAGGTTCTTGGACGATTCGAAAGTGATTTTTTAATTTATTACTATTAAAACATATTTATGAATAGTCTCCATACCTGCGTAGTCTTCCCGCACCCAGTGTTGCCCCTTATAATAATGACGGGGTTGTCATTAATAGCGGTCATTATTTTCGAACGCATTCCGTACACTGGCAGCGTATCTCTTTCGCGTACACTTTCCTGTAACAAAAGTTTATTAAATTAATTACTTAGGAGGGTTTGAGACGCATTTCGGTTTCCCATACAAACTTTCAAGCTCAAGATTGTACAAATCAATGAGCCAATTTTAATTAAACGATGCACACTTAAGTAAAATACAGAGATCTAAATACTTTGTATGTATTGAAAATATTTAAAAAAACGCTTTATTTAGCTTGAGTTATTGCGATTTTTTTACTTTCTATAGTGGGCTTTAATCTTGTTTAATTTTTTCTCCGTCAAACGAAGCCACGGCCCATCAGCCACAGTGAGAATGGTATGAATCCGAACGCATGAAAGATGAATTTTGAAATATGATGTGTATCCAAGTGAATGAATGAGTGAGGTGTGCAAAAGTGACGGGAGACGAATGGCGATTTTTGTGCGGAACACGAATGGCGATTTTTGTGCGGAACACGAATGGTGTTAGCGTGTGCTCCGGAGACATTTTTAGTTCTCACGAATATGTGTATTATATCTTAAATAAACTGATTACGATGAGTTCAGAGTTTGATTCCCGAACCCTATATATACATTTGACATTTATATGTTTTAGGGTGGATTCTGATGTGGTGGACCAAACTAGAATAAAACTTACTCCGAGATTAGTCTACACAAATTCGACGCTTAATCTAGGTATAAGACCTTATTCCAGTTTGGTCGAATCTACCCTTAGAAGAATAGCAATTTTACAAGCTTTTATTTAACTTGCAATGTATGTATGTCTTGTTCGGGTGGAATTTTGCAACTCAATTTTAATCCACTTCCCGGTTACCGATTGAGCTGAAATTTTGCATACATGAGTAAATCGCGTGACAATGCAATATTATGATGACATGGTGCTGATCTTATGATGGAGCTGGAAGGTGGCCATAGGAGCTTCGCAATGAAACAACACAACCTCATCGAGTTTGGGCTCGTTTGAATCGTCTTGACGAGTAGTTTGTCTTTCAATGGTAACCAGGGTCTGATGATGGAGCTAGAAGGTGGTCATAGGATCTCTGTAACGAAACGACGCAACCCCATCGAGTGTCGGTTCGTTTCATTCGTCTTGACGAGTACTTTGTTTTTAGATGGTTACTAGGGTTTGATCTGATGATGGAGCTGGAAGGTGGTCCTAGGAACTCAGAAAAGAAACGACGCAACCCCATCGAGTCTGGGCTCGTTTGTTTCGTCTTGACGAATACTTTGGTGCTAGATGGTAACCAGGGTCTGATGGTGGAGTTGGAAGATGGCTATAGGAACTCAGTAATGAAACAACATAACCCCATCGAGTATGGGCTCGTTTGATTCGTCTTGACGATTACTTTGGTGCTAGATGGTAACCAGGCTCTGATGATTCGTGAAGGGTCAATCAGAGACTAGGCAATGAGGACAGAAAAAGCAGTCCTCTACCATAGTCCACTTTTCACCAAATATCGACTGCTCAGCATGACAGGTGGTGAGCCCATCGCCGCTCTATGCTGTTAGATGAATGTGCAGTTTTTAGTCCGTTAGTCCCCTATTACGGCGTGGTAATATTCGCTCACCGCTACGCGACATGGTTAATCTATGCTTATTTTCTTTAACTTATATTTATGCTAAAGCCCTAATTACATCCCCTAACGTGCCGCCGGGGTCTGGGAGGAACTCCGGTGTTTACCCCAGCAGCAAACAACGAACCCCTACCTGATACAGCTGGCTGTTCTGGCACAGATCGCGATGGCTGTTCTCCAGGTCTAAACTGAAGTCATCCAAACTGGTGGTAGCAAGGGGGCCTTCGTCTGAAACAAGATGCTTGTGTTATTTCCAGTTAGTTTAGTTCACAATTACTATGTGCTTGAACTACCGGTCTCTGGCCCAGAAAGGTCCGTGGATATGCGTGTTGTGTGTAAATAACCACCGCGGTCCATCTGTAATAGGGCTATGCCGGTGGAGACCTACCAACCCCTTTTTTTGTCATTGCATTCAGAATTATGCATAGATACCGCCCTTAAACGTTTGCTTATTGATTTTGTTAGACCCTATATAGATAAGCAACCTATATTGCGGCCTCGACCATGACGCCACGCCCCCTGGCGTAGGCCTCGCCTCCCGCATCGCGCGCACGCGGCTAAATTGTAATAGGACTTACCAACCCGCATTGGGCCAGCGTGGTGGGTTATGGCCCAATCTCATCATCGTGCTGTAGTCCATGTGGTAATGATGGAAGATTTTGCGATACTATCGATTCCATCTACTGATAATGGCAATACTATCGATAAACAGTCGATAAACTAGCAAGTCTATAAACTATAGAGTATCATTGATATATAGTCGATAAACTTTCGATAAACGATACACTTTCTAAAGTCGATAAACTATCGATAGTCGATAAACTAACTATAGTTGATAAACTATCGATTGTCTTTCGATATTGGACTATCGATATGCAAAAATAGAGCTTAAGCGTGCGCGTGGGTGCGGGTATGCGTTCGTGTGTGCGTGTTTACGTGCGTGTGTATATATAGAGATCACAATGTATATGTATGTGTATATATATATATGCATGTATAATTGCCAATTGAGGTAACAAATTTATCAGTTAATAAATTTAAAAAATTCATAAAATGTAAATTGTGCCAAAAGGCGTATTATAGTTTTGACAATTTCTTTAATGACAAGGCTGCTTGGCAGTGACACGAATTGCTCCCTAGGTAACTAGATTTTTAAAAATGTATTAGATTTTGATACCCTTGATAAATTAGTTTGACTTTTGACCTAAGCTTTTGACATACAATTTTTTTTTTGACGAATCTAAATAATTTTTATAATTTTAAAGAGAATAAAGTATATTTTATTTTATTTTACAAACCTATATTGCAGCCGGTCCACGCGTTCCAGTTGGCTTGGGGCGGCGACCATGACACCACGCCCCCTGGCGTAGGCCTCGCCTCCCGCATCGCGCGCACGCGGTCCACCTGTAACAGGGTTATGCCGGTGGGGCCATCTTGGCCTTCCGCTGGAGGGGGGGGCGGTTGGTTCACGTCTACTGGGTCGATCTCCAATTCTGTGACAAAGACAAAAGATTATTTTATCCTATTATCGCACTAATAGTATGTAGCCGTCAAAGACAAATAGGTAGGTAAGTACAGCGGGAGCCCTTTCGGTCGCATAATCTCTTTCGTCATAATGTAGTTTGGCATAACAGTTTCAGCATAAAGTTTTTTCGCATAAATTATGATAAGCAGTGTTATAAACCCATAATGGTTTCATCGGCATAATTTTAACTTACTATAATTGTCTTTATCATAATTTTAATCAGCATAAATGTAAATAACATAATTGCTATACGTCTAAATTTAATTTATCATAAAATACGAAACGCATAATGGATAAAGCGCAGCGTAGCGATTGTCTTGAATGTCGAAGTTATTTTTTTATTAGACAACAGAAATACTAGCTGCCCTATTCCTGTAGGTCACGTGATAGGTTAGTAATTTAAGACATCGCGAAGTACAGCGTAAGTACAGCTTACCTCTCAATGTGTCTTCCAACTGTTGCTCTAGTTCCGGACTTATGGCGACAGGGTACGGTTTCATTAGTCCTTCAGCAGTCCTGAAATAATTATTTTTTGTTTAACACCTTACACTTATTTGTAATGCGACACGCAATATAAAAGTTCATTAGATTTTTTTTAAGTGATAAGGAAGCTAACGAGCAGGCGGGTCACCTGATAGAGAGTAATCACCGCCGCGAAATCAGAAGAGTCGCAGATGTGTTGCCAGCCTTTAAGAGGCCTATTACAACTCGACTCGATTGTGAATAGTCTGTGATTTTTGCGTAAAATGGCCAATTTTGGCGTTATGGATCTCAGAAACAAAAATACATTAACAATTAAGACTTATTGAATAGTGTAAAATAGCTATTGGAATAGTGCGTAGCGGCCTTGCTTTTTGTAAATTTTGCTTTAATTTTTAATTAAACCCAAAATTGCAGAGAAAGATTTTCATAAAGTTTCGCGAAGGCACTTTTTTGAGCTCATCGATTGAACTACTGTTCTAAACAAGTGAAATAAAAAAAATATAATGATATCTCCTAAATAGTCGAATAGTGCGTAGCGGCCTCGGAATTTTTAGATATCATTGATTTTATATAGGAAACAAATCTTATTCTAAACCAAAAAACTTCGAAAATCGCTATAAGTTAACTGTGAATTTCTCCTATCTACGATAATATTATTGAGCAAAATTTATACCAGAGTAATTGTTACTTCATGAGGAATAAAGATTTTATAATGAATTTATTATCCTATTTCGATAAAAACGATAAATACAACTGCAAAATTACTACAAAATACGATGCGCCGGCTGTCCGAATTCAACTTATGCTAACAGAATGGAGATTTGTAATATTATGAACAAATTTATTAACCTATTTCGATAAAAATCGATAAATACAACTGTAAAATTACTACAAAATGCGAAAATAGGCATTTTACGCAAAAATCACATTCGAGATGTAATAGGCCTCTTAAGGAAGGAGTACTAATTATCAATTACCTAGCCCAAGATAAGCTTCTATTGAAACTCGTTAATATGGTTAAGCTAGATAACGGATAAATATACATAAACATAGAAAAACACCCAGACCCGAAATGAATACAGAGAAACAGTTTTCTCTAAATTGACTCGACCGGGATCTGAACCCGGGACCTCAGAGATGGCGCGACGCCAGACCCGGCGCGCTAACCACACGACCACGGAGGTCGTCAAGTAAGGGATAGGAATTGTGAGGGTAGGGGAGGGAAGGGGGGGAGAGATGGGCCTCTGGTACATCCTCTTGTTTGGCATAACCACCTTTTAGAGGTCGCAACAATTGGCGATTTGACAGATATAACAATAAAATATGAAATATGGCGGTTAAGGTAGTATAAAATTTAACGATAATTAACCAATATATTTTTTTATTAATTTGTATAAGTAGGTATTTTATTTTTACAAAATAAATTTGCAAATATTTATCTGTGGATTACAAGACCCGAAACACGGTCACACACACGGGCGGTCATGATTGAGCTTTGTGTGACGTCACATCTCACAAAATCAAACAAAAAACTATTTCAGGTTTTAAGATATTTTTTCATTGTGGTGTGACGTCACAGGGCAATATGTTGTGTGTGTGACCAACCGTTTTCGCACGAAATTTGACATTAATGAAGAAAAATATGTTGTTTTTTTCTATAAAATAAAGCTATTTCGAGAAAAAAAAATATTGTAAGAGGTATAAAATAAGAGTTTGTAATTTCTAAAATACTTTTCCGAGAACTGTCAAGTAGCCAACTGATATATCCATCGTCTGGTTTGTGCCGAATGAACGGTTATAGACCGCGTAAGTTTATAAGCTAGCACATCAATAAGGTTAACTCCACACACCTGTCTCTCTTCAAAGTGCCACTGAACGCTTCAATAACGCCGAGATGGTACAACTGCCGGACCAGAGACAACGCGCATGACTTGCTGGCCGTCTGCTTGTTGGACGCCGTTTCACGGCCGACGACATTGCGGCCCAACTGGCGGACGTATATCGTCATCTCGCAGCAGAAACTCCTGAAGTAAGGAACCACCGTTAGTTAATTCTAAAAGATAGAAAAGTAAAAGTACAGCCTATCACAAATGCACACAAATGTATCGACTGTTTTTCTTCTGTTACCATTATTATTATTTTTCTAATTTAGTTATTTATTATATTGAGAACTTAGTATCTAGACAAACCTAATAAAGGCTTTAAGATACTACTAACTAACCAATATTGTAATCATATTTTTGTTGATAAATAAATAAACGATAAAATGTGTCAAATTTGTTCAATATTGATTTTAAGCTTTATCGTTTGGATATAAGGATCAATTACGATTAGAGAAATTTTACAGTTTTACCTGGGAATTGAACCCGGGAACTCCAGATATCGAGCCGAGTGCTTTGCCACCCGGCCACCGAAGCGTTCAACAATTTTCCCTTTATAACGCAAAAGGATGTATATTCCAGCCATATTTTGAACTTTATAGAATTGAGATAAGGTCGAAAACCAATAAAAAATTTGAACATGTTGTGCCCGTTAAAAGGTTAACACATGCATCGGGAGATTTTTTTTTATAGCAGAAGGAGGCAAACGAGCAAGCGGGTCACCTGATGGAAAGTTACCACCGCCGCCCATGGACACCCGCAAAACCAGAGTAATCGCAGACGTGTTACCGGCCTTTAAGGAAGGAATAGGCTCGTTTCTTGAAGATCCCTAAGTCGTAACGGATTGGGTTTTAGTTAAATAAGCCCACTACTCTAGTCCAAAGCGGGTTGGTAGGTTTTAACGACTGCTATCTTACGACAACTAATGGGACCAACAGTTTTGCATTCCAATACCCGAAAAATTTACTAAATATGTGAGTTTTTAGAAACCAATAAGTATTATTTATTGATACAAGTGTTACAATATACAAGTGTATCAGCTTACAGACGATAAGCTAACACAAACAGAACAAAGAGAAAAATTTAACGAGATATCTATCTATATTATTGAAATTTTTTCATTTACAATGCTATAAGTATGCTATAGTCTCAGGAAAGCTCTAACGGGATTCGAATCCCGTTAGAGCTTTCCTGAGACTGGTTGTTTTTTTTCTAGTAAACATTTAATCCTATATATATCTATCTAATCAGCCGGTTACACCCACTGCTGGGTAAAGGCCTAAAGAGATAATTAATTTTAATGTTAATGTTTTTATATAATTTTAACACAATTTTTGTTGCCAACAAATTCTAAATTAAAAAAGACAAGTGTTGAAAATTATATAAACTAAAACATTATAACATGCTTGCCTATTTCATAACTGGTCTTTAATGTTTGTAAAAATATTAAGATCGGATATTGATATCGCAGTTTGTCGACATTGAATGGCCTTTGACTTTCAAAGTAGAAAAGTAAATAGCGTTGATTAGTTTCGGCGGGTTGGTTTAGTGCACGGTAGCTCAACTGGAAAAAGCACCTGGCCGAATTACGAAAAGTGTGCGGGTTCGAATCCAGCGCGTGAAACTTTTTTCAACACTCATCTTTATCAATTTCTAAAAAATTATATATTAAATAACAATTATTTTGCTGTTGTATCAATGACGACGTTAATTTTCTTCAAAAAACATTAACAATTATTAACATCAAATATAATCATGCATATTGTTTATAGTAAAAATCTGTCTTGAAAAAATTACTAGGCTGCATAAATAAGGAATCCGGAAGGTGTTTCCGAAGAAATTATTATTTAATGTTTCGTCTTTTAGATTCGATGTTATTTTGTTGCACGTGTATCTCTCTAGTGACTGTTTTTTGTTGCACAAGGTACTACTAATTCGCAATGTAAGCATAGAATGTCACTTTACGTAAATACTAGGCCTCCTGTTAAGTAACGTAATTTTAAGTATTCACATTACTTTGGATACACTTTCACAAACATTATCTAGTTTATGGTTTCGTTATGTTCATGCAATCCCGCAAGTGTAATAAACTCCGTAAAATTAATGCGGGATCCTGCAATTGCGGGTTTGGATTCCCTAGTCAAAGTCCCCTTACCGGAAAAGCGTCACAAAGCCGGTCATTTTTCCAAAACATACTTAGCTATGTTACAACAGCAAAAAAAATATACATACATACATAATATAATCACAACTATTTTCCCCGAAGGGTTAGTCAGAGATTAGGCAATGAGAACAGCAAAAACAGTCCTCTACCATAGTCCACTTTTCACCAAAAAGCGACTGCAAATGTGCTCAGCGTGACAGGTGTTGAGCCCATCACCGCTCTATGTTGTTGGATGTATGTGCAGTTTTGGTCCGTAAGTCGCCTTTTACGACCCCCAAGGGAAGAGATGGAGGATTAGTATTCTTTCACCGCTACGCGACACGGTTGATATACAAAATATACATAAAAAAAATATACTCACCAGTTTTAGAAATTAAGATACAAGTGGGCCTGGTGATGCGGTCAAGTATTGCGGCAGCATGTAGCTTAACCTGCATACAGAACAAAATCCAAGACTATCAATTGCGGTCATTGCATTCAAAAGCCATTATAAGTCATTAATCCAGCAAAAAGTTACGACAGAAATATTTAATGCATGGCAATTGTATGCAACAGGAAATAATATACCATCTTAGATTTTGTTCTGTGCTGTCAAATTAATTGATTTGATTCCAAAACGTGTATTTTAGTAAAACTAGTTTAAAACAGATGCTGTCTGGTTCCCTAATAAAGGCAGAACAGATGGAGACAGCATTAGTTTTAGTCTTTTGTTTTGGAATAACGGATTAAAGATTTAGTGAAGAAAATTTTGCATTGTGTTTCGCAATATTCGCTTCAATGTAGCCATCACAATTACTTGACCGCATTGCCATAGTAAAATGATAGACAGCCGCTAATTTTTCAAGAAACTAATGAATAATCAGTGGCTTATTCAAACTCAAATGTAAAATATAAGTATACAATAAAAATAATTAAATTAGGTACTACAAATTGGAAGCATGAAAAGTACACATGTTTAGTCACAAATGTAATACAAACATTGATTCTACTATTTAAATACTCACAACCCACAATTATGTCTCAAAAGCCTGATTCTAATATTTTTCTCAACAGTACATACAACAGCACTGCAGGCTATTTACATTATTTATATACTTAGTATACAAACAGAACTGTCAAAGTTCTCCAATCTATTTTCAACTTTAGCTGTTGGATGTTCAGATCAAATAATCAAATAATTCAAATGTCAAAGTTAGGCCATTGAGACACAATTATGGATGTCTTCAAAATAACAGAATCAAGGCCCCGATGGTTAATAATCTGCATACCTCGATCAATGACTAACCTTTAGGAACAAGGATTTAACGCTTAGCCAATAACTTCTTAAAAATAGGATGACATAAAACTATAAAGCTGCTTCATCAAATAAATGAATGATTAATAAATAAATTGGATGACAATATAGCTTATAGTAAAGTAAAGCAGGGGTCTATTAACTATGGCCAATGTAATAATCAGTAATAGTGACAAGAAAATTGCACTTAAATGATACAGGACCGCCCACTTAAGCAATCGATCACCACCTGTTTGTTCGTAATTCGTCGTACGATGCGCGCGCTGATGTATTTTTCACTAGCAATTTGCATACTATCACAGAATAAGACTTATTCTGTGATAGTATACAAAGAAATAGTAGGTACTACGTACAGAAGGTTCACTCTCTAACGACTTTCACGTGAAATTGAAACTTATCTTGTGACCCGAGCGTTCATATTCCGTGAAGCAACGCTGACTCGATATAGATTTGACGTCATGACGTCACAGAGCGTAGGGTTTACGCGCGCGCCCAGGGATTACGAGTTATGCGACTCGGCGCTTGGTGATCGGTGCTATGGCTCGCGGCAACCTTTACTGCCATACGCCTAGGCGGTCTGCCTGGGAGGCGCGCCGGCCGAACGAACCTAAACTGCGGAGTGACACCCCCCTGATACTATACAGCAATGTATGACGAATAACGACTACGTAGGGGATGACCGTTTGCCACTCGTCTAATGAGGCAGTATGTACATATGAGTAGATAGGAACTTCAGAGTTACTAAAAGAGTCAACATTTAGCTCATAGTCAAAAAACTGTAAGCCCCCTAAAGAACTTGTACTTCTTATCAATAGTAGTAAATAATGTGGTAACTGCTAAAACAAACCGTGTATGATCAGGCCCTACAGCCTTGTAAACGTAATCTGCATTGATTTTGCTTAATTGCATAAACTGGTGCAGCTTCGATTTGGCATTTTCCATTGTCCAGTTGCCATGGAGGCTTGCATTCACATCCAGGTCTTCAGCGTCTTCAACATTCTTCTTTTGTTGAAGGCGATCCATATAGGTGAAGTTTTGGCTTTGGCCACCATATGCATGGTAGGCGGCACCCATCGATTCTGGACCCAAGCCTTCCTACAATTACATATTATAAATTTAATAAAGATATAATTCACCTTTAACGTCCGATTACAGAATAATTTTAATTTGGCCTTCTAACAAATCAAGAGTTACATAATACATAGATTCACAACTATTATCACAGAATAACTAATAGTACTACCGTACAGAAGGTTCACTCTCTAACAAAAGTCAAGTTTAGGTAAATAAATTCTACTCTTACGACTTTTATGCGAAATTGATATTTATCGTGTGATCCGAGCATTCATATTCTGTTAGGCAATGCTGAATCGATATCGATTTGACGTCAGGAGCGCAGGGTTCCTACTCATGGATATATTTAAGTATGTATTAAAATAAATCCGATTCATTGTTCCTTCTTTTATTTAGACACCCGTAAACACAACAGTATCTTTTATATGCATTGTAAGAACGTTTAGTAGTTATTGTTCGGTGCACTAAAACAATTGTTCGTTTTACGCGCGACGTGGAGCGTGCGAGCCGAGCGTCAACCCACTGCCATAGGCCTGTCCGGAAGGCGCGCCGGCCGAACGTAACTAAACTGCTGAGTGACACCCCCCTGCTATTATCCCCAAAGGGTTAGTCAGAGACTAGGCAACAAGGCTCGCAGAAACAGTCCACTACTTACCATATCCACATTTCACCAAATTACAACAGCACGTGCTCAGCGTGATAGGAGTACCACCATTTAGGAATTTGAAAAGTCCTGACAAAAAGCCTGACATTTCGATAAAGTCCGGACTTTTTAGTCACAAAATGGAAACATTACTCACTTTTTATATTTTGTTTTAAGATATATGAGAAGTTAATAAAGATGAAAGATGTTATTTGATTTAATATTACTTAATATGTATTTTGTTCTCATATTCCAAAATCCAGACAAATTAAAGAGCCGGACAATGTCCGGACTAGAGTCTAAAAATCCGGACATGTCTGGACTAATCCGGACAGATAGTAACCCTAGATAAGAGGCATGTGCAGTCTTTAGCCTGCTACTCGGCTTCTATGACACCCAAGAGAAGAGGGGTTGGTAGTATTCTTCTAACCACATGACTCAAAATCAAAAGTTATGACACAAATGTAGTTAACCTCTCGAGCGTCGCTCGCCAGACATAATTGAATTTGAATTATCTTTGGCGATGGTTGGCAGGCCGACGCTCGAGAGATTATAGTGAAAGAGCCCTGAGTTGTTAACAGCCATAGCATGCAATTAAAAGGAGGTATACTAAAATTGGTAGGTAATCTTTATGGAAGAAACTCAAATTAAAAACATTTAATGTAGTACATTTAGGCTGAGAACTGTATTCATTGCCATTTCTTTATTTGTCCAAAGCTATGCTTAACATAGGCCTCTAACAAAAGCTATGGGTTTGTTACCATCATTTGTGCTACAATAAATGTTTGCAATTTAATAATCTAGCTTAAACATTGCACATTTTAGAAACTTGTTTGCAAACCTGAAACACTGGCCTGTGTTGAACTTCATGGTGCCTTGGAGCTTGAATATTGGTTGATCCATTATCGGGTTCATTTTTAATAGCAGTATCACCCGGAACTTCGTTTTGAGCAACATCACCGTTCCTGACCAGATAATTAAGGAAGTCCCGCGATGCATTCATCTGGGCTTCCTTCTTGGTCGTAGAGTTACCCACACCCACATAAGAGTAGCCATCGACACGCACTTCGCAGAGAAAACGCTGGCGGTGCTTTGGACCTTGAAAATTATAAAGAGCATTATGTAGTGTAGCCTATACCTAACAGTGGAATGAGAAGGGCTGGAAATGATGATGTAGTGTAGAAGTTATAACTTATTGCTGGTAAGCTGGGCCAGCATGTAATAATTTTGGCCCTGACGGATTGGAGGTCTGTCTTTGTTTTGAGGTGGTAATTGTAGTCATCACTTGTGAAGGTCTGAAGAAGGAATGCCAATTATACATAGACATGATGGAAAGGGAAGAATTATGGATTTCTATTCAACAAAAAAGAGTTACTAACCTGTTACGCGTATGTCGTACGCCGGTACTTTGCTTTTCTTGGCGCACCAAGAAAATAGAAACGATTTTCCATCCATCTTGGATTGGTTGTTGGTCTAGCGTAGATTTTACCAAATCAATACAGTGCGGTCAGAGCGTGGACGTGAAAACAAATAAAATATAGCTTGTATTGATCGAATTTAGGTTAGACGAAGCGAAGGCGAAGAGAACGACCAAGACCAAGCCAAATCCAAGCCAAACCAAAGTAGGCTTGTTGAAAAAATATCGATACATCGATATATCGATATTTTTTGTTAAATATATCGATATTTTTAGGCGATATTTTTTATTTCAATATATCGATACATCGATACAAAATAACCAATATCGAAATTCGTATCAAAATCGATATTTTTTATTTATTATCATCGCATCACGATCTAATCTTTGGGGGTTAAAGTTGCTCGCGTCCGTAGGTTTACCCTTGACACCCTACACGTGATCCCTGGGTGGTGCTAAATGAGTAACACTGACTGAGTGGTAGAGCCACGCTGCGTTGCAGCACGCATTGGGCCGGCTCGCCCGGCGTAATACCACCCTCTCACGAATATTCGGCGTGAAATAACGGCACTTGGTGCTGTTGTGTTTCGTCCGACCAGTGAGGGTTCCGGAGGCCCCTTCCCCCCCTCCCAATTCCTATTCCTTCCTTAAACCTATTCCTCCCTTAAAGGCCGGCAACGCATCTGCGATTCCTCTGGTTTTGCGGGTGTCCATGGGCGGCGGTGATTACTTTCCATCAGGTGACCCGCCTGCTCGTTTGCCTCCCTCCTTTATAAAAAAAAATCTAACTTTTTAATTCGTTAGAATTCAAAGCCGTAAAAATGTAAAAAAATCTTATTGTTGCTGAATTCCATTAATGTAATCTGTGGTAGTGAGTGTGTAACTCTCACTGTCAGTGCGTTGATTCAACCAACTTCATGTCATGTGTGCATGTGTGCTACGTATACACAACGGAAATATTTAACACTTACGGCTACCTCCGTGCCGTCAGAGAGAGTGGCTTTTACCGTAAATATGGCGGTTCCTAACAACAGGAGCCGACTTAGAGGGCGGCATGATTAACAGGTTCACTGTCCTAAAAATATAACAATATAGGTTAATCAATTGTTATGGCCCATATGGGCTGCGGAACTGTAAACCGGTTAAAACAATAATTTAAAATAAAAAATCCTTTTTATATTACTGGGCTAGGCTCACCTAAATTATTTTTTAACCGATTTTAAGAAAAAGCAGGTGGTTCTCCTTTTTTAAAGCCGGTGAAAAATTTGACCGATATATCGATATTTTTTTCGCGATATATCGAGGCCGATATTGATATTTTTCAAAATATCGATGTATCGATATATCGATATTTTTTTTCATTTCCAACATCCCTAAACCAAAGCCAAGCAAGCAAAGCAAGTCTTCTTGACTGACAGTAGATAGACACTGACATGCTTTTTTTTTGTTCCATGATGGAACAGGCTAAGGTTAGAGACCACACTGCCTAGTCATTCGTTTTTTTATTTCTTTTTTCCCCTTGATGATAATGGGTAGTGATTAAGATGATGAATGAATGATAAATGATGTTCCCCCATACCCCTTGAGTCCTCAGTAAAGATGTGGGACTTTACTGAGGTCTCACGCGGACTTCTTGAGAGAATTTGAAAAGTGATGTTGCACTGTTTTGTTTCATTTGCCAACACTCATGCACGATCACAAACACTTAACGGTTAATAATCCACTATTATTTCATATTAATGTTCGAAAAAACACAAATTTTAGAAAATATAACAAAACTGCAGACATGACGCTTCACTTTCCCGCCAAGAAGTCTCGACAGCGACACTGACATGATCTGTGATGCTCTCTCTCTCAGCCTCTCTCTGTCTCTGAATACTTAAACATATGGAGACGCCCCATTGCCCTATACAAAAAATTTCACAGATCATGACCTTCAAATAGCATTGGAAATAATCTTCGGTAATGAAAAAAACAGAAAAGATAGGAGCCGAACGACTGACTGGCCGGACTTCTACGCCAACTTTACACATGTGGTATCCAATTGCAAAAGACAACCCCACGACTAAGATTCGGCGCAGACGAAGTAGGTACAAGCAAACACAATCTTATTATTAAGAACGTAATGTTGAACATTATACGACGTGACAATGGCATGCTTTTCATGAATATACGCGAACTAAGTTTAACCTTAGTGCTTAAACATTAAAATTGTGACCCCGACTAAAAGTCTACCGTTGTTCGTCGTCTGCGGCACGGGTTTAAACGCATACGGTGCGGGGGTGTTGGTGGGGAGTTATTTAGTGTGTACTTACAATCAGTTTTTAACTTGCGCGTTAAGAGGCTTATTACATCTCGAATGTGATTTTTGCCTAAAATGGCCAATTTTGGCGTTTTGGATCTCAGAAACAAAAATACATTAACAATTATGACTTATTGAATAGTGTAGAATAGCTATTGGAATAGTGCGTAGCGGCCTCGCTTTTTGTAAATTTTGCTTAACTTTTTAATTAAACCCAAAACTGCAGAGAAAGATTTTCATAAAGTGCGCGAAGGCACTTTTTTGAGCTCATCGATTGAATTACTGTTCCAAACAAGTGAAATAAAAAAAATATAATGTTATCTCTTATTAAATCGAATAGTGCGTAGCGGCCTCGGAATTTTTAGATATCATTGATTTTATATAGGAAAAAAAAATCTTATTCTAAACCAAAAATCTTCGAAAATCGCTTTAAGTTAACTGTAAATATCTCCTATCTACGATAATATTATTGAGCAAAATTTATACCAGAGTAATTGTTACTTCATGAGGAATAAAGATTTTATAATAAATTTATTATCCTATTTCCATAAAAACGATAAATACATCTGCAAAATTACTACAAAATGCGATGCGCCGGCCGTCCGAATTCAACTTATGCTCACAGAATGGAGATTTGGAATATTATGCACAAATTTATTATCCTATTTCGATAAAAACGATAAATACAACTGCAAAATTACTACAAAATGCGAAAATGGGCACTTTACGTAAAATTCACTTTCGAGATTTAATAGGAGGCCTATTAATTATATAATAAATATTTAACAAAAATATTAAAATTGTAGTTTTTGCGTTCGAAATCGGTTGCTCTTATGCAGGTGTCAATTTGTTCAAATTATTTTCAGAGTTTGATTGTTAACTGGCTCACTTATCAACGCACTGCCGAAACCACTGGTCTAATAAAAAAGCTTAATTTTCAGGTCTCACGTAACAGTAATAAATAGTTTATAAATATTACGGAGATTATAATTAGTTTCTTTATCTTCAAACATAGATTATTTTCACAATTTATATTATTTTTATCGTTATTTAAAAAAATGTAAATAGTATTAATAAAACACAAAAATATTATGAATATCACAAGTAACTATATAATATCAAAACCCCGAATATGTTACTTCAAAACCCGCGCGCCCGAGACGCACAAACCTAGATCTTAAAATCGTCATAACTCCCAAACTTATTATTATTTTCATAAACTTCGAAAAACATCCCGAGATATAACTTTACTGAACATGTACATGTGGAGATTATGTAAAAAATATCATAAATAAGAGTAAATATTGGGCCCACAAGGTACCCCAAAAAATTACCATTTTAGAGCATTTTTTTTTTATTTATGGAAAAAATATATGACTATGTCAGTTTTATTTTTTTGCATATTATTAATCTCGTCAATACAAATATTTTGACACTTCAATTTACTATATTGACCTAGAAATAACGGGAAAATCGGCATGTCGCACTTTTGTTGAAAACAGGGCCCCTACAGAAGCGATCGAAAAAACATTTCCAATGTTAAAATTGCTTAGACCTCAGAACAATAACTAAAGCATAGAAACCACGATAAAAGTCGAGCTAGACAACAGCTATCTTACTCATATGACTTCATTTAATTCTGTAACGAGAGTGAGTTTCTATTTTTTCTAGGATGTCACAAGGTAAATGTCAAACGGATGTAGTTGGATGTCTTTATAACACCATCAGATTAAATGTGTCGTTATTTTCTTTTTGTTGCTGTGTAAATAAGTGGCAACCTAACTTGGTTACATTATAATGACGAATTATTTTCACGCTAAGTTGTAGCTCCTCTCAGATAAATTTAATTATTTGCAAGGTATTCTTCCGAAGAAACTTATAAACTAGCCATAGCATTGTTAGTGATATTTATGCGTTACGTTTGACAAAATGTCTTGTGTGATTGAGAGCTGTAAATCCCTTATAAAAAGTCGGTATACGGGCGAAAGTTTTACGTGACAACGACTTTGAGTGGTAAAATAATTTTAATGTGAATATTCATTCGTATAGTAGGAAGAAGGATGAAATAATAGTAACAATTTAAAACATTTATTTATAAAAAGAATTATATTTAAAACAAATATGCAGACCGATCATAGTTGAGTGGGAGAGAGACGCAAGGCATTCGGCGGGCCTCTCTCTCGTTCGGTGACTCATCGTAACGTTACCGAGCGTTACACTTTTTCATAAGTGACTCCCAGCCGCAACCTAATTTAAGACGTTGTCACGCCAATAAGAAAAGAAAATAATCAAGAGACAATAACCTTTTATCGGTAAGCTCAGACTGTTTTCGTTTTACCTAAACATAATTAATGGCATGAATCTATTAAAACCACAGACATGTCTGTGATTAAAACACACTAATAGTTTGTCTAAATAGTCATCGTGTCCAGTTCTGTGGCGATATAAGGCAATTTATCAATGAAATTTCGTACAAATGTTGAAGGTTATGTTTTTTGCCTAGTGACGTGGATTTCTATATCGATAAATCAGTATTTTGTGTAAGTGGTTTACACATCTATCTTTAAATTATGATATATGTAACGCCTCATTTAGAACTTGTTTTACTTTTAACATGATATTATTAATTTATAACTTTAAAAGTACCTACCTATTGATAATTTACAGAATATACATAATTAAATGGTATATATACATCTTGATTACTACTACTACCATTTATCTGCATTTTCACTAATTTCTAAAATTCTACATTTTGGTTACAGGTTTCCAAAAATGATGATATAAATGAAGAATGGCTACGGCGGTAAGAAGATTAAATTGGATATGGAATAAACGCAGTCATATATGTTCCAAACATTTTACGATCAATCAATCATGAACAATGTCTGCGACGCATTTGTACCAACAAGCATTTTGAGCAATCTTGTTAATCATTCTCTAGAACAAAGTTTCGATGACAATCACAGAATCCTAATTATAAAAGCCGTACCTAAGTTATATTTGACAATACGAATACCAAACAGATATCACAGGAATATGCGCCTCGAGACAAATTATGAAGCTTTTTAACCAAAACCTTCTTATTTAAGAGGCAGTGATTTAATAAAAATGTTTTAAATATTTATTTAATAGTTTTTTATTTCCTTAATAAATCCTTCATATTTATATTTTCCTGTACAGTTTTCAGATGTACGTTCAAAGCATAAAGTTCAATATCCATCTAGTTAATTTGACAGATAGGGTAGGCCGATGTGACACTGGCTGTACACTGCTTTTCGTTAATAATAGGGCTACCACACTGTTGTAAACCAACGTTTACAACAGCCGTTTACAACAATGTGGTAGGTTGTTTTCAACGACATTTCGGTCAACCTTTCCACGACCTTTGTTTGCGGGCGCGCGTTGAAAACCGCTGTGTTGCCACTGCCTTAAACACCATTACACACAAACCGCTATCTTCAACCTACAACCTACATACAACGTGGTTACTGGAAAAAGCCAAGTTCGTATATATTAATGTACGTACAGCGCGGTATTTTTTACATCTTTAAAAGCTCATATTTAGCTAATAATAATATAAATTTAATAGCGTTTTTCTCTAGAGAATTGATCATTTTTTTTAATTGCCTCACTACTTAGGTATATCATGGAAGGGATGCTAATAGCACTATTTAAATTCGCAAATAAAACAAAATATGTCAAATATGCTAAATTTTACGATAATGCTAACATCCTGCTGTAGCCTAAATTTTACTCTTAAAAATACTAATAAAGCAGGATCCTGCTAAAAATGGCAACACTGTGGACTGTGGCAAACCAAGTAGAAGCTCGTTCACAACAAGTTGTAAACGAGCCTCCCGCCAACTGGTGGGAAAGGCTTGTTTACAATAGTGTGGTAGCCCCTTAACTCGCAAAACTTGTTGAATTCAAAAGTGATAACTTTTACCGTTAACAATTTTTTGGCCTAACAATAGAACGAAAAGTTGTGTACACACGGCCACTGATCGACCTACTCAAATCCGTCAAAATATTCCAATCGATATTGAACTCTACTTGAGTGATATTAAGATGAAATTTGGTTGCGGTAATTTTACATACAAGGATATAGATGTGACGCGGGTTGTACACATAGCGTCATACATATCGCCCTACCCTACCTACTCTGCGACCTACTAATCTGTGAAATACCTGCAACCGAATCTCAACCTAATGTTGTAGTCATAGAGTTCAATATCGATTGGGATATTTTAACAGATTTGGGTAGGTCGATCTGACGAAGTTGTATCTACAGTGATTCGATACAATATTGTAGGTGTTTTTCTTGTGCACCATAACGTGGTTTTTTGAAAATTTGTCTGTTTTAGTTTATATCGTTTCCACGGCAAGCGAAAAAGCCGACATTGACCGAATTATTATGTTAGCGTCGGAAGACAGGATATGTATCGCTCTCCATACACTTCTGTCATTCTGTATCATTTTCTCGTGGATGTGCATTTTGTGAGTAATGTAGTGCGTGTAGTGAAACGCAACGAAATATACAAAATGACAATAGTGCATGGAAAGCAATACAAATTCTGTCTTCTCGATGCTAACATAATACTTCGGTCATTGTCGGCTTTTTCGCCTGCCCTGGAAACGCACTATATTAATAAAATGAAATAAATTGACGGCGCGCTTGTCCTTAGCCTTCATATTAATTTACATGTTCAATATTTAGTTTTATTTTTGTCGATATAAAATGCCGAGAAATGACGTCCCTAGTGTGGAATAAACTAGTGACCACCTACACAAATTAAGACAAGTCAAACATTCTCCATCTTTTTCTAACTCATTAGCATGACTCTTAAGAAGAAGAAGAATGAGTACCTATATGTCTTTGGTTGCTATTTTAGCGTAGTTTCTATGCTTTAGTTATTGTTCTGAGGCTTAGACAAACACATTCATTACAGATATATACTTATCTCTTTTTTTTTAATTAACCGATTTTGGTGTATGAAAAAAGAGACGAAGAGACTCATTTTGGCAAGACTTTTGAGTGACGTCACGTCACGAGCTTTTTGACACGTGCCGGCGTCGCCATGTTTAGTTCCAAAGGACATCAGGCAAATTCCTTTGACAATAGACCCAAGAATGTATAGCACTTCTGTTTGTACCACAATCTAGGTACCTATGTAAATAGTATATCGTGGAAACTATTCAGAGTTTATTAAATATTTTTATTAGAATAGATATTCACGTTTAAAATATTTTTCTTTGGTAGGTTACACTGACACTAGTATAGCAACACTTGTAACTCAAACGAAACGTTTCGATATATGTGCTAAATGAACATACCTAGTGTTCTCGAAAAATTTTATAGTACGTACGTACTGATTCAAATTAAAATTATTTATTATGCTTTCTTGTTGCACACAAAGATCTTAAATACCAATCACGATACGGATGGAGCGTGTGGAATTCTGTTCTGTTCATGTGGTTGTTAACAAACGGCCAGTTGATCTTTTTTGTCTTGTTGAGTTTTTAGGTCTTTGGTTGATAGTGACTGACAATGTCAGTGACAGCCGATAGCACAGAACATTAACTAAAGTATTGTTCTGAGGCCGATAGGCTGGCTGACAGATCGAAAATGGCATGGCCATAGAGTAATAACCTTAGATTGAACGGAGTGCACACTCAAATGTCATAGCACTCCTTCTATGCTTCAGTTATTATTCTGAGGGCATGGCATTCAAATCAAAGCGATACCCATTGTCAAGTATTTGCCTATGCTATATTAACAATAAAAATTTATAAGTTACATTTCTCTAACTTCAGAACTAGGTATTTCTCCGAGAAATCCAATCCAGTCAACTTCTGTCAATGGCATTGTCATCTGATGCAATGCGCCTTGTTCTTACGCAAAAAAATAGTGATGGCGGCCACAAAATTACCGTTTAATAGTCGTAGTTTTGTTTTCTAATTAATTAATTTATGCCAAATAAAGGAGTTTCAAAATAAAGTTGGTACTGATTTAGGCTTAAAATGACACATAGTGCATAATAGAAATAAGTATATACATTTTCGGGTCAAATGTGCCTGATGTCCTTTTTGACTGCATTCTATCTCGCTCCGTAGCATAGAATACATATGAGTCCGTAGCACAGACTACTTAGGGATACTACCACAGAAAACAATTACTAGATACTACGTCCGTAAGTACCCCCCTCTCTTTCTAAATTACAATTGACATCCGTCCGCCATATTGACACATGCGGTGTGTGTTACCTTCAGAATAATAATTAGATAATATTCTATGGTGTTACCATTGTTTGAGAATGCCGGTTACAACCGGGGAAATTCAGAAAAAAATTTGAGATGATTTAATTAAGGAAAATGCTTAATAAATAGGATAGAATTTTACAAATTACAGGTTTTGATAATAATTCACCAGATTTAATAACAAATTAGGGAATATTGAACAATGAAATTAAAATGACCAAGTAAAAAGTTACGAATTTTTGGGGGTTACAGTCACTCGCAAAGTCAAAATGAAAGTCAAATTCATTTATTTAATTTAGGCTACAATAATTGAGCACTTATGAATGTCGCTACGCCATCGGTTTGTAAGTCCTAACTATGGGGCAGGAGCTTTGTACTGAGAAGAACCGGCAAGAAACTCAGCAACGGCATTTCTTTTCTCCCTTTCTTTTACAGCGTCAATACAAATTGGAAAATGCCCTCCCTATCATAGAAATACATTTTCCATTACAACAAAAAAAACATTAATTACGATCACAACACAGCACATACAAAAAAAATATCCAATAAGAAACAGCTATTGCTCGATTTAAAATAAAATAAACAACGTCTAACAGTATCTTTGAATCAAGAAATAGAAAGACTATTAGATGCTACCAATAAAAAATAAAATTGCAAGAGCAGACCAGCCTCCACAGGCGGCACCCGTTCACGAGTATGACACATGAACCAGCCATCGCTTCGCTCAACCATGTTTTAGGGAACGTAACGAGCGACTAACGAACCGACGCACATGCCACCACCGCAGAGACACTTTGAGAGAGCATGACACACTCGAGCAACTCCGACAAAAGCAAGAGAACACTAAGACAACTTTAAACGCTACATAAATTGTGAGTAGGTACCTTTGTCTGTAAGACACTGCTGTTTAAGGTTATCATACCAGCGTAAAATTAATTAGTTATAAAAATATCGCGTCCGTAGGTTTACCCTTGAGACCCTACACGTAACCCCTGGGTGGTGCTAAATGAGAGACACTGACTAAGTGGTAGAGCCACGCTACGTTGCAGCACGCATTAGGCCGGCTCGCCCGGGGTAATACCACCCTCTCACGAATATCCGGAGTGAAATAATGGCACTTGGTGCTGTTGTGTTTTGTCCGGCCGGTGAGAGTTCCAGAGATTAAGATTTATGAGATGGCCACTCAGGAGTCCAACGAAAGGTCAATAGAGGTTATACCTATTTGGCTTCATTTTAAAGTACTGAGTTTGGCCTCCAGTATTTCCTATATCTTCATGGTTTATACAGACTCTAAATCTGAGAACAATATGCTTTAGTATTTGTTCTGAGCTCTAAATGCATCATTGAGCTTTGGATTGCATGATGGAACACACACACATACACACACGCGCGCATACACACACACCACACACACACACACACACACACGCGCGCGTGCACGCACACAAACGCATACATAAGAATAAATCATTGTTCTTTTAAAGAGTTAGTTACGCCTCAAACTTAGTTTGGGCGTTAGGAACTGCGAACCTTGTGTATGACTAGTTAGATTAATGTACTTCGTTTTTGTTACCAAATAAAAACATTAGGTATTATTATTCTCTTTATTCAATATACAATCTTAAGATTTTTTAACAATATTTTATAAAAAACTACATATTAAAAATGTTATTATTATTATTATTAATAATAAGAGCTCAGCTAAGCCCTTAACAAGTGGGAAACGCTCACTCCCTATCTATTAGTAATTCGTCGTACACGCGCGCTTTTCTATTTTTCACTCGCAATTTTGTTAGATCTCTCTAGAAGAGAACGTTGTGCAACGTTCTCTTCTAAAGAGATTTAACCATTGCGCTTTATAACTATAGAGAGAGCACAAGTTTTCTATCTCTTTCTGCCTTTAACCATTCCTATTTTGGTTCCGTTTCGATGAACGTCAGGATTGAGGAGCCACCCCTGATTTTTAAAGGAAAATTAACCATCAATTAGTAGTATAGAAAATAATTTTGTAGGACAAATTCTGGAATTTGTAGTATAATACTTTCTAAGGTACATACATCAGTATAAAGGTGGCTCCTCAATCCATACAGTATGGATTGAGAAGCTACCCTAGAACTCGGAAAGTAATAAAGTTACATTTTTGAAAATTTTGTATGTTTTAGTAGGTATTTTGTAGGTTATCTACTAAAATTTTCAGTGCAGTACTGCCGAAATTACAGAAGATACAATAGTTTTGTTGTGGCTTCTCAGCCCGTATACAAAAGCGTGAATTCCTATGAAATTGATCCACATATTAATATTTTCGAACTAATGGACAATTAGTAGTACCTATGTATGCTTGAATTTGTAGTATAGAAATAAAATAGTAAGATTAAGTAAATTAGCTAAAAAAATACATTTCATCTGGCTCCTCAATCCAGACACTTGCATTTAAATAATTGACTGTATCTACCTAACTATAGAAGATAATCAAAAGCTTTATATGCCAATATTTAGTAGAAATTTCTACTAAATATCTATGTACAAAATAACATTGTACAATTTGTTCAAAGGAAGTTATGACGAATATTAGATATTCCATACAATTCATTATATAGGGTGACCATATCGATACTGGCAAAGAGAATAAAAATACGTGTACTTAAATATATAAATATATATAAGTACACGTATTGAGGTAGCGTATTGTATGTTTTGCTTCGTATGTACAAAAAGATACGCGTACGTTAACTTAAAGAAAATGAGACACTAACCCGCATTGGTGATATATATCTGCTGCAGAATCTAAAAAGTTAGCGTGAATGGATCCATATCATCCGGATCTTCTGTGCTAATGGGGCTTCCACAAGGGTCAATACTAGGCCCATTTTTATTCTTAATTTATATTAATGATTTACCATTTTATGCGGAAAACTTTTGCAATATTGTTTTGTTTGCTGACGATACATCTTTGATATTTAAGACTGATCCAAATAAAAATAGTTTTAATGACATCAACAATGCTCTAACAGATGTGTTGAATTGGTTTACTACTAATAGTCTTCAATTAAACGTAAAGAAAACCAAATGTATAAATTTTACTCTACCTAACGTAAAGAATATTATAGTAAATAAAATTAAAATGAATGGTGAACTGTTGGAGCTTGTTGGTTCAACAGTTTTTTTTAGGTATTACCTTAGATTCAAAAATACAGTGGTACCCTCATATTAGGACCCTTGCGGGGGTAAAGCAGCAGATATAGAAACAATTTTCATTTTACAGAAAAGAGCAGTAAGGTCCAATTATATAACCTAGGATCACGTGACTCCCTTAAGGAGCTGTTTAAAGAAATAAATATTCTTACAGTTGCATCACAATTTATTTATAACTGTATTCTTTGTTTACGTGCTACAAAACATTTCTCATTTTAAAAAAATGCGATATACACAAACTAAATACTAGTAATAGATCTAAAGTTGTAATTCCTAAACTTCGACTTTAGAAAGTTTATTATATATTTATTATTCACTTACAACTATCATTACAGGTTTCATTACCTAATACAATAGTGCAGCCACATACAAGTTATGGATTATTTATGGGAAAAAGTGTCAAAATTTACAATAAAATCCCGAACGATGTTATAATTTTGCCCTTTGACAAATTTAAGACATTAAGGACAAACTTTTAGAAAAGGGCTATTACACTGTAAGCGATTACATCAATGACAAAAATGCATGAAATTAACATTCCTCTAGTTTCGCACACATATTGTTCTAATGCGTTCACAGTGCCCGAGTAAAACTTTTAGATTAATCAATAAATAAATAAATAAATTTCCTACACTCACACCAATTATCTAGCCCAAGAGAAGCTTCGTTATGAAACTCGTTAAATGGTTACTAGACAACGGATAAACATACTTAAAATACTTAAATACATACTTATTATACATAGAAAACACCCAGACCCGAGACAATTTAGAAAAACAAGAATTTCTAAATTGACCCGACCGGGGATCGAACCCGGGACCTCAGAGATGGCGACACCATGAAAATCGGTGTACAAACCACTCGACCAAGGAGGTCGTCAATTCACTTCAAAAACGTCAAAGATTCACTTTTGTTTTATCTTTTCTTTTATTATATAATTGTTTTATGATTATTGATTGTATAATTTGGTAACGACATATTGTTTTATAAATGTCGTTACTTCTATATTATTATAAAACTGTGGAGTTTCTTGCGCCCGTTCTTCTCCACAGCTAAAAGACTTCCTGAATGAATTTTCCTATGCCTATCCATCCATCCATGGAAGTAAATATAAATTTAGACGATTCAAAATGCTTATTTTAAGCTTACTGAATTAAGAATTTTTGATTTGGTGGGTTTAATTTAATAATGAATTGTTCAGTTAAACAATTTGTAGTAATAGAAGTGAGTGGAAAGTGTCTCGAATATCGTTTTCAAGGTAAGTTTTGTAACGCACACTTATGCGACTTTTTTTTGCATGTGTAAAAATTTTGCACATCAAAGTTACCTCTATAGTTTATATATCTCAATGGATTTAACCAAGGGGATAACAGCTGATGAAGGCCAAAGTTTCTTGGCAGGTAACTACAGTTACATTCTGGCAACACTGCAGCACAGTCCACAGATTTGGCAAAGGTATCTAGATCATACATCCTTATTTATTTAATATTATTTTAATTTCTCAATGTCACTTTACAGATGCATTTGTTTATATTACATACATACGCTTACGACCTCGGACCAGTGATATTTAGTCCGAGCTTACGATTATTAACCCCAAAGGAACCTGCCTGAGTAACTGTGCTTTTGCGGTCCTCATTGCCTAGTAGCTAAATACTAGGCAATAAGGACCGTAAAAGGAGTGCATTGCCACTAGGCTTGCCAACCGTCCCGGATTTTCCGGGACGTCCCGCTTCTGGGTCAATTTTGGGCCCTCCCGCCCGTGACCCCTTGCGGGACGCTTTTTGTCCCGGAAATCAGTGATAATATGATATAAGTATTTATCTCGTACCGATTTTTTAATGACAAAAACATGAATTTTTTTACTAATCAAATCAATTTATACTTGGTGTGCTGTGTCCCGTCATTCTGTGGTCTCGCGTAATATACCCAGGTCCCGGATGTGCGAGCTGGGTAATCCCGGAAATGCCTTTTTTGGAGTTGGCAAGCCTAATTGCCACAGTCCACGTTCCACCAAATAACAACTGCACATATGCTCAGTGTGATAGGTGAGAACAGTGCGAGCTATTGTATGAACTAAAAATACTCCGTTTTAATAGTAACCTATCTCAGCTTTTTTATCAGCTACTATAACTTATTATTATATGATTTAGCTTCTTTTATTAGGCTTGCTCGACGGCCCAAAATGTTTTGCCATAAAAAAGCAAACCCACTTAAGGCGCCAACGGCACCAACAAGCGGTGTGTGGAATTTGTCTACTCAGTGCCCCAAAGAATACAAGAATGAGATTAAAAATTAAATAAAACGCGATACAAAAAGTATATAAATTTATTTATTTAAATAAACAGAAAAAAAACACAAATACAACACTCCCAACTCATGAACAATTTATTTTACATTATATTCGCCATGGGCATATTTAGCATTTATTTATTCTTCACAATAAATTACATGACTGTTTTTTATTATACCTACTATTGTGCCATGAGATTTTCGAAGTGCGTAAAACAATTATATAATATTTAGAAGTGTATAATATGAACACAGTAGAGATATTTTTAATCGACAATAAGCTTATGCTTTAGATTATAACAAAAAACGAACAACTACCTCTGCTACGTCAAACATTTACACAGTAGTAATTAGGTAGGCCATAAAACAACTAAATTTGGTAATCGTCATTTTTGAAAGAAGCTGTCTGTGTCTAAAGTCAACTCAGCACACGATTAGAAACAAAAACTACTATAAAATAAAAATAATTATCACTAAGCTGGCAATTAGGCATAGGTAAGTACAGCCTGTCTGATGGTAAGCGGTTACCGTAGTCTATGGACGTTTGCTACACCTGGGGCCCTAGACAAGTGTCAAATGCTCTGCCGTCCATTCGTAATTTGTTGTACAGTACTTCAAGGTAAATAATGGGCATCGACTAACTTCGTGTTCCCGAAGATGGCCGACCGAAACTAGGCAGTATATGATTGCTCTTACTTAATTGTCCAATTTTTTACCTTAAAATAAATTCAATGGAGAGTTATATCAGCTCCGTATGACCACAGAATAACTAATAGTACTACGTACAGAAAGTTCACTCTCTAACGACTTTCACGCGGAATTGAAAGTTATCGTGTGACCCGAGCGTTCATATTACGCTAAGCAACGCTGACTCGATATGGATTTGACGGAGCGTCGCAGAGCGTAGGGTTTAGGCGCGCGCGCAGGTATTACGAATCCCGCGACGTGTTCGGTGCTATGGCTCGCGGCAACCATTACTGCCATACGCCTAGGCGGCCTGTCTGAAAGGCGCGCCGGCCGAACGTACCTAAACTGCGGAGTGACACCCCCCTGGAATGACTCTAAAAACGGTAGAGACAACCGTTCCGCTTTCAAACCAAAGAGCAACTGACAACTGCGCCGCTTGCACGGCTTGTAACTAATTTGCTTTTCTTAGAAATTACATTGATATTTTATTTGTTTGCGATAAAGTTGAAATGAGAAGTATTATTTAAAAATAAATTGCTTTTTCATGATTGTTTTTGTAATTTTTTACGAATGTTTTCCGATGCCCATTTTTTTATCTTGAAGTACTGTACACACAGACCAATAAGTGGTCTGTGACTGTACACTACTGTATACTGTGCCAATTTTAGTAAAAAATACTGCAGCGCGCGTTTTGTACGACTAATTACGAATAGACAGGGGTGCGTTCGCCACTTGTCTAGGGGGGCTGAAATATTCCGATTGATGGAACATAAATAATACCATAGAATAATAACTAAAGCATAGAAGGAGTCCAAATGAGACTCGTGTAGTTGTCCTATTTTTTCAAATGGGCAATAAATATTGAAAGGAAAGAGACAAAATAAGTTGCCAAAAACTGTTATGATAGGTACCGAATTCAAAAGCGACCTACTTAAAGAAATGTAATTGGAATGGTGACCAAACGGAGTGCACACTCAAACGTCATAGCACTCCTTCTATGCCATAGACGTAATATATTACGTCCATGTTCTATGCTTTAGTTATTATTCTGAGATAAATACTAACGCCATAGGTTCGCCTCTATAAAAATCATTTTGTATTGTTTTTATAGGTGCTAAAAAGTTTCTCTCTCACTAATGTCAACCGACAAGTATATTGCCCTTTCCTTTTTTGTTTTAATCTCACCTCACGCTTACACAAGACATTTCTGGCCCTAGAACCAGAGGGCTATTCAAATTGTCTAACTTCAACCCCTATACCTTTCATAGGTATAAACCTAGTTCGCAACTGTGCTAGTATTATACAGCGCGTTAGTTAAACCGAGGGACATATTAAGGGAGGACATTAGGTAGTCGATTCCCAATCAGATTCCAGAAAAATTCTAAATTTTTTGCATAATTATTCTATTAGATTTAAAAAAAAATATTTTTTTAAAATTTAAACTGTTTATTTCAAAAAGTTGCATAAAAATACAGACATAGTCAGGCAGAATCTTAAGATAAAAGATTATGACGCCCTAAGTAGCCCTTATAATTATTTTTTTACATTGTGATTTTGGATGTGGAGCCGACCATTGATGTTGGGATTTGATGTTTATCTTTTAAGTAGTATTTTGTTAATATATTTTTAATTTGCATGGTGTTCTTGTCTTTAATTTTATTTACCAGTTTTAGGCAATTCATTTAATATCTTGGGGAGGTTACACATCCAAACCCTTTCACCATAGTTGTTATTACATTAAGCATTAGGTACAGAAAATTTTATGAAATTTTAACATTGATTGTCTGAATTATTTTTATTTTATTTTTTATTTTAGTAGTATTTTTTATTTTTTTATGTTTACCCAGGCATAAACTACCATAGGATTAAATATGTCCCTCGTGTTAACTAGCACGCTGTATAATCGAGTAGAAAAACATTGATCCGCTTTCATTATTTTTGAATTCGTTTTAAATAAGTAAACTAGCAAAGCATTGAACTTGTACTCGATCTCAAGAAGGATTTTATACTTTTGAAAGGTATTGCCATAGGTGTTTAAGTTCGACAAAAGTACCTCTTTATTTCTGTAAATGTTGTATCCTTTGCTGAAATAAATGTATACTATAACATGACTATTTAATTATTTATGCAGCAAAGAGGGCTAATTAGCTATCTAACTGCATTTTTTGTAGATTCTCCTGTTAGAGAGAGCAGTAATTTTAAAAGAAAATGTTGAGATAATTTCCTTTATACATAGGTACAGACGTAAGGTCAACCAATCACAAAATGTCAAATTTCTTCAGTACATTTTGAACTTTATCGTTTGGAGCAAAAAATAATTAACAGTGTCGCGTAGCGGTGAAAGAATACTACCACCCCCTCTCTTCCCTTGGGTGTCGTAAAAGACGACTAACGGACTAAAGACAGAACATACTTCCAACAGCTTAGCGCGGCGATGGGCTCACCACCTGTCACGCTGAGCAAATGTGCAGTCGCTATTTGGTAAAAAGTAGACTATGGCAGTGGACTGCTTTTGCGGTCCTCATTGCCTAGTCTCTGACTAACCCTACGGGGATAATAGTCGTATTTTTTTTTTTTTTTTTTTTTAATTTATTTATCATATTACAAAACATTAGGTACATAGCATGATAAAGAGTCGCATACTTAAACCACTAAGGTTTGTATGTATGTATACAATGTATTGAAGACATTTGACATTTTGCAAAGCATACAATGTTGATATTATTCGTTATGCAGACACACTTCGTGGGCGGTACCATAAATTATTGAAGAAATAAATTACAACCTCTAAAGTAAGATCTTTGATTTCATAACTAGCATTGCTCTAGGATAAAATAAAGTTTTGACACAAACCAACAGTCTTAGGGAAGAAAGAAATAAATAACAAGTGCCTCAATACCACTATCGGTTTCCATCTGCGAGTAACGATGGCAACTTACTACCGGCAAACCAAAGACATTAAAACAAACTAATCATTCACAAACTCCAAAACCTACAAGGGGACACCATAAACAAAGCAAACAAAATCTAAAAAAAATAACTAGATAATATTTGAAAAAAATCTACCTATTTTAGCAAAATTTATTTATAATAATACCATACCAAAACATCAGCTGCTCCGTAACATATTGGTCAAGTAGGTATTCAGTTTTTATGAAATAGCCGACGTTATTTAATTGCGATTTCAAAGTTTACGTCAAGTGCAGGATTTCTTCACAATATGATTCAAGTCGACTATAATTTGTATTGAATCAAAACAGCGCCATCTCTTGACAAAATTGTAAAACCAACTTGACACTAGGAGGCGTTACTTGGCTCATAAACAAACTGTGATTAACTTTAACGTGTTGGAAAAGTGAAAAACTCTTACTAATTATATTAATTATTTGCGTACGATTGCTTATAATTCAACATTCGGATAACATAGTTGGCTTACATTTAAATAGTTAGTCCCTTTTAAAGCGCATGGATTCTAAGAATGGAAAATAATAAATAGTTCTTAAATAATATATTTTCACAAAAACGTTGGTCGTAAAACAATTCCGTCACCACACGATTGTTCTATACATAGGAAATTAGGAATGTTACAAATCAAAACAGCCAATTAACTATAAACGTGAAGGTATTCCACAGGCTTTTGAATTTTGAACTGCTAATGATAATTTATTATAGAATGGCGTCTGTAAGTATGATAAAACAAACAATTATTACAATACAGTAACATGTGGTTATACTTCCGTTAGTAATCACTGTAATATAACCATGATAATTTAAAAAAAACTGTGATATTATTTTTTATTAATTTTATTCAAGGTCCTATAACTTCTGTTGCTTAGTTTTCGAACGAAATTGTACTCTATAAAGAAAGCAGATGAACTAGTTTGGTTTGTACGCGGAAAGCGCGTAGACACATTCAACTTCGTATAAATGATAGAATTGTAATAATATACTACGAAACAAAATGCGATAACTATTTTTGAAGTTTATTTTGTAAACGTAAGAGTCATTTTCGCTAGATCTCGAAAAACAAAGAGAAAACTGTCTTACCGACACATCCAAAAAGAAGAAATATTGCTTATGTGGTCTTTTTCGCCATATCATAACGGTATCAAATATATTAACGTCATATTATTAAACCTCTATATTTCACGACATATACATAAAATTAAATATGTTTTCTTCACTCTCATTAGAATTATTGACACGAATCTTATTTCTAAACACTCGGTTCAAAAAAATTGTCCAACTAGCACGTACGTACACAGGAGACTAAGCGACTTTATACACCAACCATTATATATGAATTACAGTGCCCACTATGCAATAGCAAACACCTCTCTCGTCACAAACTCTAGAAAGAGACGATGATTTAGTAGAGCACTATCTATATTGCAGAATGCTTCATGAAGGTGAGTTTTTGACGGTTTTGGAATATTACTATTGCAATTGTTACGTTTTCTCAGCACTATATTTAGCTTGAGTTTTGGAAAATGATATAAAACTTCAGAAACGGTACGATGAGCACCAAAAATAGCTGAACACTAAGACCATATAAAAAACTTCTTAATGACATGTATCGGTTAGACTTTTCAATTACTTTGACAAAGTACTAAAGTGTTGAGCATAAACATCTGACACAAGACAACGCATATTCAAAATTAAACCTTAACAGCGGGCACTGCAATCCATAATCCCAAATCACCTATAATGACCTATATCATAAGACAGCTTTCCTGTTCAAAAGACTCCGTGTGTACCAAAAAGACTGTTAACTTAAATAGTGTCTTATTACCGATCAGTAGAGTCGCTTTCTCGACTGCTCCTGCCGCTTCTGGTACCACATTATGGCGAGAACAACCATCACAATGATGATTATAGCGATTGCCATCATCCATAGGAAGGTCTTAATGCCGGACATGGCTGGCTTTGAGTCTTCCACTCGGTCTCTGGGCGCTTCGAACGATGCCGCTGATGGGATTATCTGCGACCTGTCTTCGTCTTTGTTTTGCTGAAATAGACAAAATTTCTTTTTTAGTATTTCACAAAAGCGCTTGTGGAATAAAAATATAACTTTAAAAAAAGTAAAGATATAGAATATACTTTTTACATGTGTATACATACAACGTAAGTCGGAAAGGGGGTACTAAGCCGAAAGGAGGGTAAAGTATACACGATAGTGAATAACTTTTGTCTAAGAACTTTTCCTTAACAATGGATAATTTTAGATTCACAGCTTAACTAAATGACGCAACTGTTTTGAGGGAGTGACAGGTTTAATTATCTTTACGTTTTAGCCCCGCCTGCCGGACATGCGTTAGCTCCGCCACTATTCAGGGTTGTGCATTTTTAAAATTACGTAACCAAAAGTTTATTTTGTATGGAACTAAATATGAACGTTTTTCGCAAAGTTTATATTTGCAATATAACCGTTGATAGTAGCACTTCCAGTTGTCCGTGGCTTAGTACCCCCTTTCCGAATAACGTTGTATACTAGTTTGGGTAAAAAAAAGCAATTAAATAGTATTGCCAATACTACAAAAATGAAGTTATTAAATATTGGCAGTACTGTATGAAGTTGATATCATTGGCAGTATCCATTTTTTCAAACTGCCACAAAAAAATTGTTTGTTTTTTTGATATGCTATCACGCTTAAACTGCTAAATCGAGATTTAGGAATTTTGGTATGGTACTGGACTAACCAGGTCGCGTAGCGGTGAAAGAATATTACCACCCCTTCTCTTCCCTTGGGTGTCGTAAAAGGCGACTAAAGGACTAAAGACTGCATATGCATCCAGCAGCATAGAGCGGCGATGGGCTCACCACCTGTCACGCTGTGCACATGTGCAGTCGCTATTTGGTGAAAAGTGGACTATGGCAGAGGACTGCTTTTGCGGTCACACAAAACACACTGCCTCATTGCCTAGCCTCTGACTAATCCTTCGGGGATAATAGTCGTGATTATATGGATGGATGTATGGTACTGGAGCGTCAAGAGAGGTCAAGCGCTTGGCTCGGTATCCCGAGGTCCCGGGTTCAATTCCCGAATCAGGCAAAGTGTGTTGTATACATAGGCCAGCCCCCATACTCTTGAAACCGATCGGTATTGGATCGGATTGGTATTGTGAAATTTCGTACTTTTAAGTTACGACACCAGCGCTAATTTGGATTCATATTGGGTGAACTAAACAATGTGATAGGGGCGGTACTTCTAACCTGTTAAGGCTAAGTACTACATCTAAATTCATCGACATAAAAAATAATATGAGGGGTCCAACCCCTTCACTCTATAATTTATGGCCATTTTTACTTTATACGATATCAAAGGTTTCATACGTCGGAGAAACATGAAAAAATTGCAAACGGTAGCTAATGACACTGGCTAACTAATAAATTACTTTGTTTCGTATGTTTGAGATTATTTTGGTGAGAAAAAAATCATTACTTAATTATTTTGTGATTTAAAATCACTTTTTTATAAGTCCATATTATTTTTTTTGTCGATGAATTTAGATGAAGTTCTTAGCCTTAACACGTTGGAAGTGCCACCCCTATCACATTGTATAGCATTGAGTTTTGTATTTCTTTTCACTCAATATCCGCGCAAATGAATCCATATTAGCTCTGCTACCCTATTGGCTAAAAATTATGAATATGGACATGGGCTTCATTCGACATTTGCAGCCCATAATATGCCCATATAAGGACAAAATATGGGCTTCAAATGTCAAATGAAGCCCATGTCCATATCCATATTTTTTAGCCGATAGATCCCCTGGTGTAGTACGAAACTTCACAGTACCAAATCTCGATCGATCAGGATCGGTTTCAAGAGTAAGGCTGAGTCCTGAGTTACGGCGCATCGCGCAGGCGGATTGCGGAGCGTAGGAATCTTCACGTCGAGTATTTGTTTCGTGCGCGGCGGATTCCGCCTGCACGATGCGCCGTGACTCAGGACTCAGCCTAAGGGGGCAGGTTTGTGATCCAGGCCAACACCCATCAATAGGCTTGTCTCCACTAAGAATAAATCGGGTGGGTTGGCGTTTCTAATGATCAATTATGATTTATAGAAACAAAATATTTAAGGGTTCGAAACGTCAGGATAATATAAAAACTATGTAAATAGTAAATTAAACGCGAGTTAATCCGTAAAAAGTGTTTCATTTCAAAATATTTAAAATTACCATTATAAAAAATTGGGATTATTAATATTTTTAAAGAAAAAAAATCGACAATAATACGCATTCAGTCATATGACATTAAACGGAAATCAAAAGCCGTGACGTCACGCCGTGCCAAATGTCATTTTATTTTTGTGACATTTCTATAGAACAAGCCTCGAACGAAACGGATGTTTGGCACGGTGTGGCGTCATTTACTCAACATGGCGGTTAAAGCGTTTTTGCGGTAAGTTTAAATCGGAATATAAAAACGCAAAATAAATATTGTAAATGATCGATTTTTTGAAAAGTAATGTATTTTTAGGATAAAATAAGTTAACAGGTATCGTTTTAATATGATTTTGAAATTCAGTCAACTAGCCTATTATAGCCATGAGAGAATATCAATGATGGAGGCCCTTGTCCTGCACTGGGACTGTAAAAAGGCTGAACCTTACTTTACGTTATGCGAGTAACTTTAACCCCCTAGTAAAACTTATGCGAGCTAAGCCGTGGACAAAAGCTAGTCTACTACGGTATGGTAGATAGACGGAGCCCTTGAAATAAGCTACTTTTTCCCTTCAACAGTAGTAAATCAACGCAAGCCAAGCCGCGTGCAAAAGCTAGTCTACAACAACTCCTCACCGTCTCCAGCAAGTCCAGTTCGTACATCTTGATGGCGATGATGTCGTGGTTGTCACTGAGGTCGCCGGTGGTGGCCGACGCGCCGAAGTAATGGCCGGTGGGCAGGAGTACGTTTTCCACCTTCAGGCACTCTTTCCAGGCGTTCTTGCCTTCCAGATCCGTGGCCACTGGAGCAAGAGGTAGACGTATGACAAGGCTAATAGTGGAAGCTTATTTTTTATTGGCTGTAAATAGAGTGCCACAAGCGGCATTCTAGCCTAGGACCGGTTACGATGCCGTAATTACGGCATCCCAGTACAAAGTGTATAGAGTGCCACAAGCGGCATTGTATTTTAATCGGTTCGCTCGGGAACCTTAACATATTTTTTATTTGCTATAATGTTCAGAAGACATAATATTCAAAAAATATTTTTGTATGGAGTTAGAATTCTGTTGTCTAATAAAAAAAATAACCTCGAAGTTCAAGACAATCGCTACGCATTTCTGTTGTCGTAAACTTTACGGCAGATTAGGCGGCGTCACTATATTGTTCCCGAACCGATAGATACAGTGCCGCTTGTGGCACTGTATACACTTCCTTTTTCATTGAAATAGTCTTTCTTTTGCTTGTTTCAAAGATACTGTAAGACGTTCATTTTATTTTAACATGAGCAATACCTGTTTTTTATTGGATATTCTTTTGTATGTGTTGTGTTGTCTTGTAATCGTATTAAATGTTTTTTTGTTGTAATGGAAAATGTCCTTCTATGATAGGGAGGGAATTTTATAACTTGTATTGACACTGTAAAAGAAAGGGAGTAAAGAAATAAATACCCTTGCTGAGTATCTTGCAGGCTTTGACTATATACATGTATATAATCAAAGCTTGCAGGTTCTTATCAGTACAAGGCTCCCGCCCCATAGTTAGGTTATACGAACCTATGGCATAGCGACATTTATAAGTGCTCAATTATTGTAGCCTAAATTGAATAAAATATATTGAAGTAAAATTTTAAACACTGAAAAAAGACGACAACCTCAGGCGGGAATCGAACCACGAACGCACGCTTCCGCATTCCGGGCGGCTGCCTTAATTCGATTCCCGCGTGAGGTTGTCGTCTTTTTTGAGTGTTTAAAATTTTACTTAAGTATATTTAAGCGTTAATAAAACGCTAAAATATAAAACATTAAATTATATTGAAATTTGAAGCATACTTCGCCAAAATTACTCAAGTACTGATCTACCACTCTAGCTTTGGTAATTCAGTATTAGCACAATAGTTTTATTCGCATCCCCCCGCGTACCTGGCCGGGATGCAAAGTAGCTTCGTAGAGTGTCTCTTTATCAAAGTAGCTTCGTAGAGTGTCTCTTTATCAAAGTAGCTTCGTAGAGTGTCTCTTTATTAAAAATCAAATAAATTAACCGTGTCGCGTGGCGGTGAAAGAATACTACCACCCCCTCTTCCCTTAGGTGTCGTCAAAGGCGACGAACTGACTAAAGACTGCACAAACATCCAACTGATAGAAGAACTGATAGAGCGGCGATGGGCTCACCACCTGTCACGCTGAGCACATGTGCAGTTGCTATTTGGTGAAAAGTGGACTATGGCGGAGGACTGCTTTTGTGGTCCTCATTGCCTAGCCTCTGACTAACCCTTTGGGGATAATAGTCGTGATTATATGTATGTATGTAAATAAGTAAATAATATTGATATAAGCTTCGTGTTGGGTTTCAGGGCTCGCGTTGTCTGTAGATATTGAACAGCATAAAGCTGCGATGGGCTCACGACTTATATCATGCTAAGCACATGTGCAGTTATTACTTGGTAAAACATGGAGTTTTGCAGTGCACTGCTTTTGCGGTTCTCATTGCCAAGTCTCTGACTAACCCATCGGGGATAATAGTCGTAAATATGCGTATGTATAATATGGGCTTTGTATTCAAGGTGCATATTCGCTTATCTAAGATCACGTTAGATGGCAAGCTTCAGTGGGGCCCACATATAGCTAAATTGTCGAATAGACTTAGCTCTGCGGCTTATGCAGTAATGAAGATCCGTCAGTTAACTGACGTTGATACATCTAGATTAGTTTATTTCAGTTACTTTCATAGTGTAATGTCGTACGGCATTTTACTGTGGGGAAATGCTGCCGACATTCAAACTATCTTTGTGCTTCAGAAGAGGGCTATTCGGGCAATATATAACCTAAAGGCTGGCGACTCTCTCAGAGAGAGATTTAAGAATATAAATATAATGACAGTTGCATCACAATACATTTATGAAAATTTGATTTATGTTCATAAAAATACTGGAATGTTTTCAAAAAACAGTGATATTCACAATGTAAACACTAGAAGTAAGAACAAATTAGCAGTACCTTATACTAGGCTCCATAAAATAAATAATTCTTTTAAGGGTCTGTGTGTAAGATTTTACAACAAAGTACCAAATGATATTCAGAAATTAGATCTTAATAAATTTAAAATCAAAATCGAAGAAAAGCTTTATAAAAAAGCTTATTATAAAGTGTCAGATTACACAGAAGACAAAACAGCTTGGATCTGAAATGCTCCAAGCACTCCAACAGCTATTTCTAATTGTCTCTATTTAATTGATACTACATTGTATTGTAATTTTGTATTGCATCATTTTTTTATTTTTAAATTCATATTTTGTATTGACCTGGTAACGACATACTCTTTTTTTTGTTTGTAAATGTCGTTGCTTTTGTGCGCTGTGGTTTCTTGCGCCCATTCTTTGCCACAGTTAAAAAATTATGTCCTGAATGGGTGGTAGGTTAAAAAAGATTTGGACGATTCAAAGTACTTATTAATTGAGTTTATTGAATAAATAGGGGGGGGGGGGGGGGGGAGCAGCTGCTAGCAGTGGCAACTGCAAGTTGTGCCCTTCGTGCAACCAGAAGTGAGCGAGCTCGACAGCTCCGGTTACCTATCTGGACAATAGGCAGTGAACTACACGTGTTCACGGGGAGACTCTCCCGTGACCATAGTCTTATGAGTACCGAATGAAGAGCGCGCTTCGGCGGGCACTGATTTGGCGTCAAGACCTAACGCAGATGGTCTCCTGCGCGAGTGTTCTACTGGCGCAGGGACGTCTGTCACTTCTTGCATAACCTAACGGTTGGTCTCGAGGTGCCAGTACAAATAAAACTTAGTGAATTAAGGAGAGGGGATGCCTCCCCTTGGCAACGCCCTTTACCTTTAAGCGTGTCGTCCTTATACATGATGGAGAGGTGCGTGTCGTGATTGTGGTAGCGGAACTTGGCCTGGCTAATGTTACATGTGATATTATAACAATATGTGCTTTGTGTTCAGTACCATAAGGTGCATATTCCCTTACCGATGAGCGTGTCGTCCTTATACATGATGGAGAGGTGCGTGTCGTGATTGTAGTTGCGGAACTTGGCCTAGCTAATGTTACATGTGATGTTATAACAATATGTGCTTTGTGTACAATACTATAAGGTGGATATTCCCTTACCGATAAGCGTGTCGTCCTTATACATGATGGAGAGGTGCGTGTCGCGATTGTAGTTGCGGAACTTGGCCTAGCTAATGTTACATGTGATGTTATAACAATATGTGCTTTGTGTACAATACTATAAGGTGCATATTCCCTTACCCATGAGCGTGTCGTCCTTATACATGATGGAGAGGTGCGTGTCGCGATTGTAGTTGCGGAACTTGGCCTAGCTAATGTTACATGTTGTTATAATAATATGTGAGTGGTGTACAATACTATAAGGTGCATATTCCCTTACCGATGAGCGTGTCGTCCTTATACATGATGGAGAGGTGCGTGTCGCGATTGTAGTTGCGGAACTTGGCCTAGCTAATGTTACATGTTATGTTATAAATAATATGTGAGTTGTGTACAATACTATAAGGTGCATATTGCCTTACCTATGAGCGTGTCGTCCTTATACATGATGGAGAGGTGCGTGTCGTGATTGTAGTTGCGGAACTTGGCCTCGCAGCCGGCGATCTGCGTATGGGTGCCGTCCCGGTCGTGGTCGTAGTGTAGTGACCCGTTGCTGATCATCGCCGATATGTACGGGTGTTGGTGCTGATTGTGAACAGATTAATTAAATATTACAATTGTCAGTTTGCTACAATGTTAGGGAAGAAATGAGACACCGTAGTTGGTAAATAAGAAAAATAGTATTGTTTAATTTGAAACTGTTTTATCAATATTGTAACATAATATTACTAGATGGCGCTACTGTGCTGCCACATAAACGTCTTGCACTGCTGTTATCGACTCGCTTTTTCTCCATTTTGCCCTTTGTGAAGCTCCATGTGATTTTTTGTAATAAATCAATTTAAAGTTTTGAGTTTTGCTGCTGGACCTCTAAATCAAGGTAAATAAGAAATATAGTATTGTTTAATTTGAAACTGTTTTATCGACATTGTAACATTATATTAACTAGATGGCGCTAGTGTGCTGCCAAATAAACGTCTTGCACTGCTGTTATCGACTCGCTTTTTCTCCATTTTGCCCTTTGTGAAGCTCCATGTGATTTTTTGTAATAAATCAATTTAAAGTTTTGAGTTTTGCTGCTGGACCTCTAAATCAAGGTAAATAAGAAATATAGTATTGTTTAATTTGAAACTGTTTTATCGACATTGTAACATTATATTAACTAGATGGCGCTAGTGTGCTGCCAAATAAACGTCTTGCACTGCTGTTATCGACTAGCTCTCTCTCCATTTTGCCCTTTGTGAAGCTCCATGTGATTTTGTTGTAATAAATCAATTATTCAAATAAAGTCTTGAGTTTTGCTGTTGGACCTCTTTCATAATATTATTCAGCGTGCGCGTAGATCGTGTACAAGTGGTCGCCCGGGAACTACCTCGACTGTACACACGCTCGCAGATCAACCAATCAAAAACTGACAAATTTCTCCAATCGAAATTAGTCCTTTCCTAGTGACAAAGGAGAATGACCAAATCAGCCTATTCGATATCTATTGCGTCTTAATCATTCACATATCAAAAGTGTTCTCTTAAGTTATAATTATTACTGTTAAAAAAAGTTTTCTTTATAGAACGCCGCGTTAAGAGTCAAGTGATAAATAAATGCTGAACTGAACTGATAGTCATACGATAACAGTTGTCATAACCTCAAAATACCTAAAAAGTCTTAAGCTAAAAATGAAGATAGCTTCAAACTCCCGAATGATATTGTAATGTAATTTTTTCTTCATAATTTCAACATCAGTCTGCGCGCTCGCGCCACCCGTAGCGCACGCGTATTGATTGAATTGGTCGCGAAGTCGCGAGACAACCGTTGTTACGATGACGGCGTCCAGTACTTTGAAATGTGTAACGTGCAACATTGTAATTAATGAAGTTTTGTGCTTCATTCAAAATAAAATTGATGTGATGGACGAAGTGTCCCTAGTACGTATTTGTGAAACGGCTTTTACAGTGGACGAGATCGAAAATGCTAAAACCTTATTTTTCGAGTCTGTTTCCGCGCGAAAGAAAACAAGAAAGCGAACTGGAAAATCTCTTCGGAATCTTCAGGATGTGATAGCATTGTTCAAAGAGACGGATCCTAATGAAACACCAATATTTGTGGCAAAAGAAATTCAGAAACTACCCCCAATTTCTTTTGACCATGTAGACGTGACGAGACTTTTGAAAGATATTCTTATCCTAAAAAACGAGATGAAGGCCGTGAGAGAAACGTATGCTACTTTGGAGATTGTTGAAGATGTAAAGAAGGACCTATTTAACCTACAAAAGACGTCACTTGTGAATAACTTTTGTCTCGATAATGTAAATACAAGGCGAGGTGTTCATCTTTTAAACGACCACAGTTGTGATAGTGGCCCCATGGGCTTTCATCCAATGACATCTGATTCTGCTGAGATGGGTAACCTTCATGAGAATAGTCACAACAGCGAGAAGTTGACCACAAAATCGTCAAGTCGTGGTCACATCGTGTCCGGTATCCAAAAGTCGCCCTTATTAATCCCACCACCCACAGATCAGTCACCGCCCTTGCAAGTACTAACTGAGTCATACATCAGTCCCGTTAATAGCGGGCTAGCTCCCGTCAACAACAAAACAGCTGACCTATCGCAGCGAAAGACATTGGCCGACATAACTCGCACGGGCAGTTGGAAAGTACAAAAACCAAAGGATGAATGGATCGTTGTACAAAAACGAAAAATACGAAATCAGTTCCTAAGTAATACTGGAAAGGCGAATGTCAGCTCTAATGATAAATTTCGTGCCGCGGAAATTAGTTTACCTATTTACATTTATAATGTGGCAAAAGACATTTCCACTACCGACATTTCGGATTATATTATGAAAAAAACTAATTTAAATGTAAAGATACAACAACAAAATGTGAATAGCAACAAGCAGTATGACTCGTACAAAATATTTGTTCCCAACCACAAATTGAATTTATTTTTGCAAGAAGACTTTTGGCCCGACGGAATATTGTTTCGCCGGTTCGTTGATTTTGGCAGTAGGAAACCAAACCAACCTACTGAATGTAACACAGTGCATAAATAAAATAACTGTAAATGAAGGCCAAATTTGTGAGTTTTAATTGCAAGGGTGTAGTTCGTTCGGTGGACTGTGTGAGGAAGCTTTGTCAGGATGCTGATGTCGTCGCGTTACAGGAGACCTGGCTTCTACCTCATGACGTATCCTTTCTTGCCGGGATAGACCCCTGCTTCGTCTACGTTGGGAAATCAGCGGTAGACACTAGTGCTGGAATAATCAGAGGACGGCCGCACGGCGGAGTGGCGTTGCTGTGGCGTAAAAACTTGTTTCCGTCAGTGAGTGCCATACAGTGTCATAGTTCACGCTTAGTCGCAATAAAAGTCAGTCTCTGTGATCGTGATATGTTGGTTTTCTCAGTGTATATGCCCACGGATTGCAGTGACAATCTTACTGAGTTTACTAGTTGTCTGAGTGAGATTAGTGCAATAATTGAAGGTAACAATGTTGAATCAGTTGTTATGCTGGGAGACTTTAACGCCCACCCCGGTGAGTTATTCCACTCTGAACTATTGAACTTTTGCACTGAGCAATCATGGTCGTGTATGGACTTATTGATGCTGCCTACAGATACTTATACGTTTGTGAGTGAGGCTCACGGTTGCCGGCGCTGGCTCGACCACTGTGTTGTGTCAGCGGCGGCGGCCCGGGCAGTCAGCGGCGCTCAAGTGTTAACGGACGTGTACTGGTCGGACCATATGCCATTATTGATTACATGTAATCTAGATTTAATTAGACCTAAAATTGAATGTTGTAAGTTTATACAAAATAAAATAATATGGGGCTACAGGGATCCTAGCCAAATAAATAAGTACCACGAAATTTGTAATTCTAATCTGAAAGAGGTTGATTTTCCGTTAGAACTGTCTGGCTGCGGTGACAAAAATTGTGACAATAAGGAACATAAACTGATAATAGATGACCTGTATAATAGAATTGTCACTATACTTACTAATGCTGCGGAGTGTACTAATGTCAGCAAGTCCAAAACAAAAGCTAGGCCCGTGGCGGGGTGGAACACGCATGTCTTGGGCGCTCACAGGGCGGCCCAACTCGATTTTAAAATATGGGAACTTTATGGCAGGCCTAGTACTGGTAATTATTATAACACAATGGTTAAATCGAGAAAAATATTTAAATCAAAACTGCGTTGGTGTCAGAAAAATCAGGATAAAATCAAAATGGATATTCTGGCCCAGCATCATAAAGATAATAACTTTGGAAAATTTTGGAAAACTACAAGCAAAATAAATCCCACACCGAGTCTTCCTGTGAGCGTGGCTGGCATGCGTGAGCCAAAGGATATCGCAAACCTGTTTCGAGTTCACTTTCGCGTTGACTCTCCCCTAGGATCTGCTCAAGCAGCGTCAGCGCGCGCGACCAATGAAGGCACGGCACGTACAGTTATTTTCTCGCCCGCGGAGGTTAGATCCACGATTAAAGGCATGGTGAGAGGAAAATCCCCCGGCCACGATGGTCTGAGTGTTGAACATCTTCAGCATGCAGGCGACCACTTATCGCGAGTATTGACCATGCTGTTTAACTTCTGTATCGGGCACTCCCACCTGCCATGCGGTATGATGAAGACTATTGTCACGCCGATTGTTAAGGACAAGACCGGTGATAGTTCGGACCTATCCAATTATAGACCAATATCTCTTGCAACAATTATTGCAAAGGTGCTTGACAGGTTGCTTGATCGACAGCTTGATAAATATCTTAAATTGCATGACGCACAGTTTGGCTTTAAGGCCGGCTTGTCTACGGAGAGTGCGATTCTGTCGCTTAAGCATACTGTACGGTACTATTCAGACAGAAAAACCCCGGTTTATGCCTGCTACCTGGACCTCTCAAAAGCGTTTGACCTCGTCTCCTACAGTACACTGTGGAATAAGCTCAGCGCGTTCAGTGTGCCCAGTGAAGTTGTTTCCTTGTTCCAATATTGGTATCAGCATCAGAAAAATCAAGTGAGATGGGCAGGTTCGCACTCAGATGAGTACGGAGTTGACTGTGGTGTCAGGCAAGGAGGAATAACATCACCGAAGTTATTCAATTTGTACATTGATCAGTTGATCGTTGAGCTTAGCAACACCCAGGTCGGTTGTCATGTAGACGGGGTGTGTATTAATAATATCAGTTACGCAGACGACATGGTGTTGCTGAGTCCGTCGATTGCTGCATTAAGGCGACTGGTTGGTATTTGTGAGCGGTATGCGGCGGCCCATGGACTTAGATATAATGCCAAGAAGAGCGAGTTAATGGTGTTCAAGGCCGGCACCAAATGTTACACTAACGTGCCTCCGGTTCTATTGTCCGGAACTCCTCTTAACCAAGTTACAGCAGTAAAGTATCTGGGTCATTGGGTCACTGCAGATCTTAGGGATGATCTTGATATTGAGCGGGAGCGAAGGGCTTTGGCTGTCCGATGTAATATGCTGGCTCGCAGATTTGCACAATGTAATGATGAGGTAAAGATGACGCTGTTTAGAGCATACTGTCAGTCGTTTTATACGTGTAGTCTGTGGGTCAATTATACGCAAAGGGCATACAGCGCCCTTCGCGTTCAGTACAACGATGCGCTCAGGATGCTGTTGCGGCTGCCACGATTTTGCAGCGCATCGGCGATGTTTGCGGAGGCGCGGGTTGACGGGTTTCATGCCGTAGTTCGCAAGCGCTGCGCCTCCATGTTGGAGCGCGTTCGAGCCAGCCGCCACACTATCCTGAGTACAATCGCCGACAGGTGGGACTCGCCTATCTTACAGCACTGGATTCGCCTGCATGTTGCCCGGTAGCCCAACCCAGTTTGTTATTATTATTCTGTCTTTTGATTCGGTAAATTTCATTAAATTGAATAAATAATTGTAATACATTTTATTAATTGATAACATTTAATTCTATTTCATTTTTTTAAATAATTTATTTTTAATTGATTAAGTAAATGACTGTTTGACATTAATTACGTTATAAATTTATAGTATAATACAATACATAAAATACTTTTTTATCTGTAGTATGTTAATTTGAAATGTATGTAATGATATGTTAAATAAATAATATGTAATGTTTTGTAATGATATGTTAATTAAATACTAACAATTAGTTTTTAAGTTTTTTACTAACAATTATGGATCATTGTTGTCTATTAAATGAATTTATTATTATTATTATTATTATAATTTGGAGCATTGATGCTATTGATTACTATTTATTTCATTAAAGCGCTGTTACCCTAGCTAGCTAAAAAACTAGCCTAACTCCCATAGTAAAAAGGTCATTTTCCTTTCAAAATGTATTCAAGAAGTTTGACATTTTGTATTAGGTTGAAGTTGGTGTTGGTGACCGAAAAATATTGAACTTAAAATTTACGACCTCCGTGGTCGTATAGTCAGCACGCCGGTTCATGGCGTCGCTATCTCAGAGCTTCCGGGTTCGATTCCCGGTCGGGTCAATTTAGAAATAACTGTTTTCCTTAATAGATTTCGGGTCTGGGTGTTTTCTTTGTACAATAAGTATGTTTATTCGTTATCTATCCAATAAAAACAAGTTTCAAAAGAAGCTTTACTTTTTTTCTGTTTTTTTTTTGAGAGAAAGACACCATTGTTAATGGATTCCTCGTAGATCTATCTCAAGAAAGTTAAAATCTGAGTGGCATATGTACAAAGACTTGTCAACAAAGATTTGGGCCCCGACTGCTACAATTTTTCTTTGCAACTTTGGCGATTCTTAAGTTAAGTGCAATGGGGTATGACGACTTTCTTGTTTTAGGGTTTTTTCATTTACAAATTATACAAAAACGCAGTCGGGTTTTTAAGTTTTTTAAATTACCGTTTGTTATTTTATATTTTTTTTAGTTTTATTATTAAATGAGTTGAGGGAGGCCTTTGCCCAGCCGTGGGACAAGCCGGGTTGAATAATAATAATAATTGAATGCGTATTTAAAGTAACCTCTAAATATAATACACATGACACACAAATATTTTGAAACATAAACCCATTGAGCCGTTCAGTCTGCAGAGCGTTCCAAACAATTATACATACATACTCTCGAAAAACATAACCCTCCTACTGGCACAATCGGGTAAAAACATGGAAGAAAATCCCTCAATATTATTTTTTAAACTTATTCTACAACGTGCTGATTTTTGATTTAGGGAAAATTGAGGTAGTAAGTTAGACCGCCTAATTAATGACATAAGAAAAATATTATTCCGATTCTTGCATTTTCGCTTTTTTCCATTTTCATACAAAATAATTAAATTATTGCAATGCACTCGGTGTGACTCGGACTGACTTTAAGAAACTACCTCGTGAATATCGTGCACGCCCACAAAACGGACACGGTCACATCCCTAGTTAAGTGAAACACCTCTTGTCCTGTGCCTGCCTGTTGTTTACTACAACTAGAGTATATTATTCTGCGACTAGAGGCGTATTTTTTAATGAAAATAAACTACTACGCAACGTAGTAAATGGACACACTGAGAGCACAAAGTGTCAAATTTACCTTAGAATATTAATGTCTCGTGCAATATGCGATTAATAGAAAACTTTTTAAAGTCAAAACCATTATTTTAAGGTAAGGAATCGTTGATTAAAATTTCCCTAAATCAAAATGAGCACTCTGTATATCGGCCCTAGCATTAAAATAAAACGTATCAGTATCTCCCATACTCACATTGTGCGCCCCATTGTGATTGCTGTAAGTGTCCAGTATAATGGCAAGCCCGTAAAAGTAGTCCTTGCTGCCAAACACCGGGCCCGTCTGCATGCGATCCCTCACGTACCATAGCGCGAGTCCGTCGCCGAACAAGTCCTTGCCGCGACCGTGCACCTTGAACTGAACTTGGACCTCCCAGTTGCGTGTATGGCATGGCTGTAACAAAGTAAAATACATTTACATAGGTTCACGAGATCCCCAAAGGGTTGTAGGGAAGCGTGGAAGGAAGGAGGATGAATGCCACAGTGTAGGAAGGCCAAAGGGAAGATCTTCCTCCGAGCTGGGTGGTATAGCTCAGGGACCGAAGTCCAACGGATGTTAGTTGGAGCACATGAGTAAAGAAACGGAACAGAGACAAAGCTTCATATAACCGCGCCGTCGCGAGTCAACTACTACAAGCATACGGCGCATGTGTGCGTGTCCACTAGCCGCTGCGTCACGTATGCGCCGCCACTGGATAAAACCAGTTTACCACAGTATTTACGCTCGCTCGGCCAGTGGACACACGGAGAGACTCGCGACGGCGGGCGCGTTGTATGAAGCTTTGTCTCTGTTCAGTTTCTTTAGTCATGTGGTTGGAGGTCCTATACATAGCGAAGGAGATGGTGATTTCTTCGCTACCGCGATGCAGGCTTACTATACTATTTTATCGTCGTAGTATGGAGACATCTCGTTGGTATGCGTTGGTAGCGCCATCTGTTGACACGGTTGAGATGGTGTTTGCTTCGTGTCGAATAAAGTTGCGGCGTCATGCGGTAGGTGGCGCCGCCCACAGGGTTATAAAAGCAACGTAGACCGCAGAAGCAGTCCACTAGTCCACTATTATAGTCCACGTTTCACCAAATTACTACTGCACATGCGCTAAGCGTATATAGGTGATGAGCCTATCACCGCTCTATGCTGTTGGCAGCATGTGCAGTATTTAGTCCGTTAGTCGTCTTTTATGACACCTAACGGAGATAATAACCGTGTCGGGTAGCGGAGAAAGAATACTACCACCCCCTCTGTTCCCTTGGGTGTCGTAAAAGGCGACTAACGGACAAAAGACTGCACATACATCCTACAGCATAGAGCGGCAATGGGATCATGACCTGTCACGCTGAGAATATGCGCAGTCGCTATTTGGTAAAAAGTGGACAATGGCAGAGGACTGCTTTTGCGGTCCTCATTGCCTAGTCTCTGACTAACCCTTCGGAGATAACAGTCGTGATTATACGTATATTTGAAACGGAAGAGAGGGGTAGAATTCTTATACAGTGCTCACTATATAAGGTGACTGCTAGAAACCGCAAGAAACTTCAAGGGCCTGTCAGGTGCAATGTTTTAAACATGACAAAAATGACAAAAAAGGAATTCGTGTTTTTTCATTTTTAATGAAATAATTCATTTGTTGAATTTTAATTGCATAGTCTTTGTATAGTATAGTAGTGTAGTATCTAATTTATTTTAAAGCATACGGCCGTCTGTTGACCCGTCCGCGTCAGCTGGGCGATAAGTACCTACGTTGACGGGTCAACAGACGGCCGGCCGGCCGGCCGTTGCTAGTGATGTACAAGGCTCGAGGCGTTGAGTCCTATTTTTGAAGCCTCGAGGCGAAATGGCAAGACTCAGTGAGCTCGGTAGGCTCGGAGTCCCAAGCCTAGCCGAGCCGCGAGCTCTCTGAGCTATGCCTCGAGGCTTTAAAAGAGTTAGAGCCTTCAAAAGAGCTCGAACCTTCAAAAGTGAGCTGGAGTCTTAAAATAAACGCAAGCCTTCAATAAGAGGTCACTTTATGTTTATAACTTTAATATCTCTGTAACTAAGTAATAAATTAATATAGTTAGTGGTGTACATTTTAAGACGAGTCCTTTTGAAGGCTCGAGTTCTTTCGAAGGCTCGAGTTGTTGTTCAGAGAGCTTGCTATCGAACTTATAGAGCCCTGCGAATAAGATTCGAGTCTCCAAAATTAGAACTCAAAAAGATGAATCTATTATGTCATAAAGTCCAACGTAAATGCTTAATTTATTGTGCTATACCTCTACTTATTTTTATTTATCAGCATCCATTAAAACTAGAGCGCAGAAAAATACTAGTGCGCTAAAAAGGCTCGTGCCCTGAAAATGCTTCGAGATCGATCGGGCACTCAAAAGGGCTCGAGCTTTCAAAAAGGCTCGAGCTCTGCAAAAGACTCCCGAGTTGTCGGGCGCCATACAAACGAGGCGAGCCCTGTAAACGACACAGAGCTCTAGGCAAAGGTCTTGGACGCCTCGAGCCTTGTACATCACTAGCCGTTGTCCCCGTCAGCTGGGCGATAAGTACCTACGAAAAAACATGAATTCCTTTTTTGTCATTTTTGTCATGTATAAAACACTTAACCTTGAACTTTCTTGCGGTTTCTAGCAGTCATCTTATATAAGAATACTACCCGTTACACAACACAGCTTTACAAAAGTAAAGTTAAAATTAAATTAAATAACGAATACTGTTTAAAGATATACATAATTGATTTTGTAACAATACAAAATGATAATTTAAGATGCTGAAGACAAAATAATAGTTTTTTTATTATACTTGTGGTTTAAGCAACACCTCTAACAATAAGACCTTATGACAATATCCGAAAATAGATCAAAGACCTTCAATTACAATGTGATCAAAGTTTAAGACAATAAATATAAGATTATGTTTAGTTCATGTTCATGTTAATAATTATCACTTATTTATTACAAACAATAAAATTTACAGTAGGTTATAAAGACTGTTATATACAGTGATCGGAATTAGGTGAGCTAATTTACCTAAACTTCATAGAACAGAGACCAATGTAATATTATTAAATGTACCTAGTGATGTTCCGAAATCAAAGACAATTATTATTAAACTAGCTGACCCGACAGTTGTCCTGTCTTAATTATGAATATTGAATTCGAATTGGTATAAGTAATTAATAAAAAAAATATTTCTAATTCTTTCTTTCATAGGAACCTTCACCTGACAATAACAAACACAACAAAAAAAGAATTAGCGAAATCGGTCCAGCCGTTCACGCGTGATGGCGTGACCAAGGGAAACAGGGATTCATTTTTATATAGATGTCCCAAAAAATTTAGTAGTAAGGAAGTCTCCACATTGGCCTCTGTTCTATGAAGTTTAGGTAAATCAGCTCACCTAATTCCAATCACTGGTTATCAATTATTATATATTTCTGTTAAACAGATGGGTAAAAGAACATGCCTACGAATGCTTAAGTATGTTATCAAGTCAATACTCATTAAACACCATGACCGTGACATGATTTTTGTAACTACTAAGCCATAAAATGTACATTACGTTATGGCCGGCATACATTTGCTTTTGCCTAGGAAACGTTAATCAGGTAGTCATGCTTATGAATTCAATTTCGTTCAGCTCTTAGTAATGGATACTTAATAAAATATTTATTTTAAACTTGCATCAACTTTTCAATTTTTTTTTACATTTCTTCTCTGTACCTGCGGCTTATAAGGCACTTTATATCAATCAAAGTTTATCAATATAAAGGCTAGGTACTTGGAATTAATATTTATGCATTAATAAAGAAAATTAGTTAAAAGACTAAAAATTTTACTTTTGATCTTTATTAAATTTGTATGAAGACAGCATTACACTCCTGAATAGAAAGTAATAAAAAATATATTGATATTTCAGTACCTAAGTCATGTTACAAGAACTAAAGAGCCTTACCTATAAACACTATTTCAGCATCATTGAGTTGAACATTGTTATGTCTGTTTCTTTGTTGTTTAAATTCAAAATGACGTTAGTGTGACGTAGACAAAACTTGTCTAACTAAATAAAGCTTAAATAGTCAAAAATATTCTCTAAATGACTTTACCAGTGAAGTTGCTTTTATCAGGTTGACACTGAATGATTTTTTATTTCTTTTGTCATTGAGAAAAAATTAACCATTTGTCATTTAACCTCAAATGGCAAGTGTATGACGTTCTGATGTGGAATCTCATATTTGAGTTATTTGGGGTAGTCATTAGGTCCATGGAGATAGGGTGCTCACCAGCTTTTTAATTTAACCTCTTAGCCCCCGAGTGGTCTCATGAGACCGCACCTACAGAGCGCGTCATTCCGTCAAACCCCAAGTGGTCACATGAGACCACACACTCCCACTTGACTTTGTACCGTGTTTCGAAAAACTTACAGACTACTTTAGTATGAACAAGTTCGATGATCTATGTTCCTTCATAAATTTTACGCATCGTGAACGCAAAATCTAGCATCTTTGTTTTATTGGTCATTTTTTAGGTAAAAGGCGGCATTTGTGATGTCATTGTCTCTCGCTGTCATTTTTTTGACATTTTGATGACACAACCGTTTGGGGCCTGAAAGGTTAAACCAATCCAAACCGTAGAACTAGCAGCTACCAGGGTCTTAGCCTCGCCATTCAGAGAGGCTATAATAACCTGCTGGGTAAAATGCCTGATGGAGATGGTTTGGAGCAACTTTTTTATAATTAAACTCTCTAATTTAGTATTCAGTTAGTCTCCTATTTACTTACTGGTATAAGGCATTACTCTAGATCAAATAAATAAATAGTAGAAAAGTTATAAATTGCCATAATACCAAAATAAAAATTATCTGGATAAGTTCCACGGTAGCTCAACTGGAATTAGCACCTAGCCTGGATTGCCAGAAGGGTGTGTGTGGGTTCGAATCCTGCTCATTGAATTTTTTTGACACTGTCTTTTTCAATTTGTAATTTGTTCACAACAAACTTTGTATTAAAATTATTTAAACAATAACATTAAAATTATCTCTTTAAATGTTTCTCTTTGTTCTGTTTGTGTTAGCTTTTGATTATATACATGTATATAGTCAAAGGTGTTAGCTTATCCTCGTAAGCTGATACACTTGTATCAATAATTGGCATTGGTTTTACAAACAGATAAAATGTTGTATAACCTATTTCGGAAATCCTCTTTTGTCATAACCTACTTGGCTTGTATATGCAGTTGAGTTTTAACTTCATTGTTTTACTAAGTTAAGAGAATATGAATACTTATAATTTACTATAGAATCAAGAGTGAAATAGCCGCAGATGCATTAGGTGGTATTTAAACCGAACACCAACAGTCTTTCGATTGGCCGAGTCAGATAGCAATGAACTTTAATATTAAACAGGGTATAAGTAGTATTGATAAAAGGAAGCATGGCCATAACGAGGAAGTATCTACTTCTGTAATTGAATTAAGAAGTGGGTGAGTTTAGAGTAAGAATAAGCTAGAAAATCATGTTTGAAGTGGGCACAAAAACTATATTGTTGGCACTAAATTAAATACTACCATTGTTAAGCTATTAATCTACCGTAGTGGAGCTGTAATAACATAATTATAGGGATAAATGGGACTTACTACAGTGTTCCAAATGGCTCCAGATTTGGATTGCATATCTGGCGTGAGTCGGACGTAATTCGAAGTCAC